>JAOTQR010015653.1:0-17587 GCA_025774065.1 Solanum ossicruentum
ATATATACACACACACACACACACACACACACACACACACACACACACACACACACACACACACACACACACACACAAATACATGCTTGTAAAAGATGCATAAGCTTTCAAATCGTCTTCATGCATTCTTGGGCTTAAAAACCAAACCACATTCATAACAATTTATATTTAGGCTCAAATTTCAAATCATAGCTCATAGTCATAATACTCATGTATAGGAATAGCTCATTCATACATAAATAATGGTGCAAGAACCTTTAATGCTCAAAAAGTCATAATCATAGACATATATGTGATGACATTCTTGTTATAACTATAATCTTGTAAAAAAAATCATATACTTAGCATAATTGGGCTTAACCCTCTTCATAATTTCTATAAATTTTCATAATTATGAGATGCATATGCTATGAATGAGATGAGAGTGACATGGGTAATATAGATTTTTCAATCCAAAATCATCAACATAATATGAATTCTATGTAAAATCATACATAAATCCACATTTAAATCATAGTATAGGTTACCCATGCATAAAATCAAGCTTAGAAAGGGATATACATATTCATGACTTCATAAATCCAATGTAATTGATCATATTATAGTTTAAATCAACTTAAAATCATCAATTAAGTATAACCCATACATAAATTAAATTTAATAATCAAGACAATTGAAAACCCAACTTTAAAGTAAGTGAAATTCATGAAAAGTGCTAGAAAAGTTTTGGGTTTCCTTGGTTGAAAGGAACCAAAGATCAAACCCACATACCTAGACCCAATGAAGAAAATCCAAGAGAAATTTGAAGAAGAATTGAGATTTCTTGCTTCCCAAGTTGAAATCCCCACTAGAGTTCTTAAGAATGTTTTTGAGAGAATTTCTAAGTGTAAGGAGGAAATTTGAATGAAAAGAATAGAGTTTAGATCATTTGGTTGTCTTATTATAGCATAGAAAGTCATAAAAGACCCTTAAAACAACTTAAAATTACATAAGATTCATTAATGACACGGAATCGTAAGAACCCGCATATACCCCTGCATAAGCGAGTTCTACGAAAATAGACATAACTTCTTCATCTAAACTCTAAATGAGGTGAAATCAAGTGCGTTGAAAAGCTAATTCAACGAGATTTAATTTGATAGATTATGGGCCACCCAGTTCATTTTGTGCTTGGAGATATGTCCATTCAAAGTTGACCTTCCTATCGGTAGTTGTAAAAAAACTTAGCCGACGAAAATCCTTTGAACTTGGCTTAATGTAGGAGACCCATTATGGTCTTAAATAACATAAATAAGCTTGAATTGAAGTCTTGGAAGTGAACCTGGCTTGAGTTTGAAGATCCCATACTTAGAATATTTTCAACGAAAAATTAACCACACGGAAGGGCCACATGAGCCATGTGACCTCACACTGACTGTGTAGTCCTCTTTGAGGTGACACTTGGTCAAAATTTGCCAAAAAATGAAAATCTCAAATTTCGATGAAGTCGTACAAAGTCCGAGTCATTACATAAGATTTTCAAAAATAATCATCCGAATCATTACACATTAAAACTTCTCACAATTTAGATGTGTATTTAATAAAGCGAGCCAAATTTTAGGAGACTTTTAACTATTAATTTTTTTTTGGTGAAAGACAACAGTACTTTATTACTTATTAGTACTTTAAAAGAGAAAATTACATTTTTGCCACTTTTACTTTTCCCTTTCCAAATAGTAGAAAAATGGAGCAGGCTATATATGAAAGATGTGTTCATTAAAATACTTTCACTCATTCATTTTAATTAGGGATAATTATAGTAGATGGTCATTTGATTAAAATAATTATTATAAAAATAGTTATTTATTGTATAGTAATGTATATTTTATATATATTCATGTATAACCATGTTATATTCAATTTTTGAGATGGTCATTCACTGTATAGTCAAGTTATATTCAAATTTTGAGTACATAATAATGTATATTTAAGATATATGTATAAGTAATCTATATTATATAGTTAGTGTATACATTCTATGACTTTTGTAAAGTTATATTATATGGTCGTTGTCAATTTTTTATTAAATTGAGCTAAGTGTCTTTCGAAAACATCTCTATCTCTATCAGGTAGTGGTAAGCTCTGCATATATTTTACCTTCTCCAGACCCTACTCATGGAATCCCATTGGATATGTTGTTTTTTTTTTGTTTTTTTTTTACATAAATTAAACAAGGCCATATTTGTTGTAAAATAAATAGTTTATTGCATATATTTGAAATTAGCTCTTTTAATTATCTTGCTTACTAAAATTAACTGACTCAAAATAAGTGTAATTTTAAGAAATATAACCCCCCCCCCCAACCCCCAAACCCATCCCCCGTCTAGAACAAATGAATTTCTAATCGTTTTTTTTTTAATTAAAAAATATCAGTTTTCCCTAAATCCAAAGGGGTATTAATTTTTTTTTTCGAAAAAGTTATCCTTCCTTCAAATAAATTTTTCAACCCCAACATTGATTATTTCTACTTTAAAGAAAAATTTGAAAAAATAACACGATAATATTATCAAATGACACTATAATTAATGCAATTAATTAACTTTTGGGATTAACTTTCTAAGTGTGTCACACCTTAAAAATTTACTTATTTTGGATCGAACAACGTATTAATTGAGATTAAAAGGTAATCAAGCATAATATAATCAAATTATCTTTTTTTAGTTAATATATAAAAATATGATAAATATGTGGACTATGAATGAAAAGATATTTTCATTAAAATAGATGTTTACCTATTGGACTAGAAAAGTAGAGATGTGCTATATCTAGAAAAAACAAAGAGGAGTATATGTGGGGTTTTTATTATTTTCATGCATGCAAAGCACATGCTAGGGTAATGGAAAGTGGGGTACTCTAAGGAAACTTCATGCATGATCCTATAAACAATATATCTGTTACATCTATTTTCCTATTCCTAATATTAAAAAGAGACCAACTTTATTTTCATGTCCTACTCCATCCAGTATAGATTCTTTTTCCCATTTCACCAATAAAAGAAATTTCTAGATTTAACACTGTTCAGCCCCACATGCATCTCATCAACACAACGTTTACTATTTTTGGGAACTTATCAACTTCCATGAATTGGCAAAATATGTTGCAAAAACAAACATTAACAACAAAAGATTTGCTACTTTATCCATTTTCATTTATTGCAGTTTGATTGGATATAAAATTTAGAAAATGAACAAAGACTTCCAAAATTTATAATTTTAAATAGGTTATGAGATTCTTGGTATGATAAAAGTAGGGGTGTACATGGATTGATTGATTAAAATTTTTTAAATATCAAATTAAGTTATTTATATCTAATTTTTAAATATATAAACCAAACATAGAAAACTTGGGTTTTTCAACTTCGATTTTTCCGGGTTTCTTAGATTTTTGGATTTTTTTTCGAATTTTTCATATTTCTTTTTTCAAATTTTTCGTGTTTTCAAATTTTTTCAATTTTTTTGATAAAGTATTCATAAAAATATATAATTAACTTATACTTCAAATATTTATTTAGTTCAATCAAAATACAAATATGTTTTTTTAAGAAAAACATAAAATATGATGTTAGTGAAGACACAAAAAATAATAATGAGATCACATAAATAAATATAGCAAATAAATAAGTTATAATGAAAATGATCATGATTTTAAAGTGCTAAATCATGGTAAAATAAGTCATAATGAAAAATATCATAACTTTTGAGGTACTAAATCATGCTAAAATAAATATAATAAGTGCTTATTAATTACTTAAGTAAACATCAAAAAAAAACTTTATGTATTTTAATTGCCTAAAAAACTAAAGAAAAATATTCATTTATTGTCATTCTTAGTGTTGGATTAATATTTTTTGCTAGCATTAGTATTGATTTAATTTTTTGTTTGAGCTTTAGAGTTATTAATATAGAAAACTTATCTAAAATATCATATTTAAAAATTATTTACCATTTATAGTTATATAAATTAATCTTAATGCATGTATAATTTGCTTTAAATATATAATATAGATTTTTTTAAATCAAAATAAGTGTAATACATTTTAAGACACTTACAATACATCTATATTGCACGCAAATTCATTTTTACACATAGTATAATACATCTATATTACATGCGCGCGTATACACACGCACATATTATAAACACACACTATTGGGTTTTTTTCAGTATCCGTCCACTAGTCGTTGAGTTTTCTTTTCTCGGGTTGCGGTTTAATTTGATTTTCGATTTGGCTTGGTTCACCCCTAGATAAAAGCATGTTGTAAAAAATAAAGTAAAATAAAAAGTTTAAAAGTAAGTTATTTTCAAATATTAAAAAATGGTATAATTTTTTAACAAATTAGTAAAGAAAAATTCTAATCCTTTTTCATTTCTAGCTGACTAATTACAATTTACTATTACGATTCAATAAGTAGCAATAAATATATAAACACAACATAAATTTCATAAATAAGGTCCGAGAAAGGCAATGGTATATATCTTATCTCTGTCTCATGGAGGTAGATTTTTTTTTTTTTTTGAAGGACTCTCGGCTTGTCACGACTTGATTTCTCAGGTAATAATGACACCTACCATAACCCGCCTAAGGTAAGCCAACCCGTAATCCAAATTGTAGGTAATGAGTATAAGGGGGAAAACTAATTAATTCAACATGCAAGAGACGATACAACTAAATAAAAGCAGGGACAAACTAAATACACACAAAAATCTCTCCTAGAACCTAGAAGTCACCAGTACAAAGCTACTACGACAAAATAAATAGTATAAGTCCCAAAAGTAGATCAAAAATTTCTATAAGATCTTCCTAGTCTCGGAATATACAAAAAGACGAGTCACTAAGCCGAATGAGACAGAATGATCCAAAAATATCGAATGCTCACCGTGATTTTTGATATGAGCTGCTACAAGCTCGATCAATCAACGGTGACTGGTGCTCGGACTTGCATCACGAAAGTAGATGCAGAGCATAGTACGAATACCAAGACAACAAGTACTCAGTAGGCATCATATGGTGATTAAGTAAGAAAGGTAAAGACAATATGAAAAAGGAGAATAAAAACCTATACAGTAGTCAGAATATACATTTTATTCTAAAGGACTAACAGTAAGGGAAAATTTGCTCAAAATTAACTTAGAATACTACACTAGCTATACCAGAACAGGATGTTGTAGGCTCAAATAGGATATATGTACGCAATTTAAAGTAAAACCCGAGCGAACCCCTATAAGCCCATCTGGTACACAGAATTTCTATCCTATAAAAGGTAGGAACTAGGGTTCTCTAGGAGTGAATGCCCTAGGGATAAGTCCGGAACTTTAACCAGAACTGATCTTGTTTATGCAACAATAAAGCGGGGGACTCGAATCCACCAATGGCCAATCTAAACAACATAGGGAAGCACTTTGAAACTCTGACATATGTATCCCAATGCATCAATGATCACAAAGTCCGAGGCTCAAAAGATAATCGACAAGGGGTGGGACTTGAACCCACAATATGCAACAGTAGTGCTGAGTCTAATCTCAAATGGTGTACTATAAAAATAGGGACTCGAACCCTCAATATGCACCAGTGGAGCTGGCCCTAATCTCAAATGGTGTACTGTCAAAGTAGGGACTCAAACCCTCAATATGCAACAGTGGTGTTAGGCCCCAATCTCAAATGATGTACTGTCAAAGTAGGGACTTGAACCCTCTAATAAATGGCTAATCAAGATGCTGATCAACTTTCCATACTCCTCGACACATAGACTTATCAAATTTTTCTTTACAATAGCCACAACTATGTTATGATTTCAACGGTACCAACCGAACGTAGATATTTCTGCATATTTTAATTCATAGTCATACCAGACTATTTTTAAGATAGAAACAGTTCCAGCACAGGTACAAGATCACCATTAGAGTTCACAATCGCTAACTTAGAACATTATGGATAATTAATTTCATAAAATCTCAAATACTGCCTAGCTAAGGCCCACCAAACAGGCTTTAGTCTGCTATGTCATGCTACAAGAATCTACGTCCTCTAGAGTGAACTAGGCATTCTAAAGCAGGCTATCCTCCTAAACTAAGGTCAATATCATTTACAGTGCCAATAGCATGAAACCAGAGCTGAAATAGTATAACGAACAATGCACAACTAAACAACATGCTTTCAACTACCCGAAAATTCAAAATAGGATCTAAAATATAGATTCTAACTTAAGGCATGAAATTATACTACCCAAGCCCATTATTCCAACTAATTCGACATGAATTTATATATACTAACTCAATCTAAATAAAGAAAAATCGTAGCCTACCTAGAAGTCGAATACGCGCGCTCCAAGTCACTCGACCAAAGCTTTTTCTTTTCTAACGACCTTCGAACGATGTCATGCTGTCAAAAATAGAATCACAATGTCATTACAATCATTTGACACTACTATCATAATTTTTGGGGATGGACTAATTTTGGGATCTGAAACGAAAATTGTGGTCTAGTTTGCCTCTTTTGAAACTATTCTCTAGAAGGAATTTAGACAACCTCTAATACCATGCTCTAGATGCTTATTTTAAGTCATACAGTGACTTATCTAATTTTAACACAATTAGGTAATCAACATCTTCAAATCCAGGAGGTTGTTTGACAAACAATTCCTCCCTTTAGGTAACATTCAAGAAAGCACTCTTGACATCCATTTGATAAAGCTTGAAACCCATGAATGCTGCAAAGGCTATAAGATTCATATGGCTTCCATTCTTGGAACAGGAGACAATGTCTCTTTATAATCAATGCCTTTTTCATCATCAACAATTGGTTCAAGACCAGGCTCCGCATCAGGAACACCTGCATCACCTGAAACATCAAAATCAATATTAGTTTGCTCCTAGTTACCTACACCATTTTGATTAGCATTGACATGATCTCTGTGAAACTGCAACAATTTTTTAGATTTAGCCTCATCTTGATCTTTCAATTTTTCAAGTTTACTAGGCTCATCAAAGATCATATGGACACTTTCTTCAGTGCACTGTGTACTTTTGTTGAAAATTTTATAAGCCTTGCTAGAACTTGAGTAGCCAACAAATACACCTTCATCACTTCTTTCATCAAACTTGACCAAGTCTTCCAAGCCATTGTTGAGAATAAAGCATTTGTAATCAAAAGCTTTGGAGTAACTTACTTCAGGCTTCCTATTGTTGAGCAGCTCATAAGGTGTTTTGTTGGGAATAGACCTGATCAAGTATCTATTTGTCACATAAGATATAGTATTCACAACTTCAACCCAAAAGCTCTTAGGAATTGCATAATCTATCAATATTGTTCTAGCAATATCTACAAAGGTTATGTTCTTCCTTTCTACAACATCATTTTTCTCAGGAGTTTTGGGAGCTGAGAAATTGTGATAGTCTGTACAAAAGGTGTCCATCTTTGCATTTTCAAACTCAGTTTCATGGTCAGACCTGATCTTGCTATCTTACAGTTCAACTTAATCTTTATCATCTTAGCAAAGACGACAAATACATCATAGGTCTCATTTTTAAACCTCAAGAACGTGGTCCAAGTGAACTTTGAATAATCATCCATGACCATCAAAATGTACTTCTTTCCTCCTCTACTTTGAATCTTGATTAGCCTGTATAGATCCATATGAATTAGCTCCAGCATTTTGGTAGTACTGACCAAGTATTTTGTGCCAAAGTTTTGCATTCTCACTTTGAGCACTAAGACATGTAAAGTCATTTCCCTATATAGACCAAATCAGCTACATACTTGTCCTTCACCCTTTTTGCCATAAGAATCACTTCTTATGAAATCTGATTTGTGACATTACAATTTCCAGAGCGAAATTTGAATTCTACCAATGCCAAGAATATAACCCTTTTTTCCATTTTCAAAGAAACACCTCTACTTTGAAGTGCTTTTAGTGAAAGGAAGTTTTCAATACCCCTACATTGAAGTGCTTTTAGTGAAAGGAAGCTTTCAACACCTCTACCTTGAAGTGCTTTTAGTGAAAGGAAGCTTTCAACATTTCCAGTCATTTGCTTTGAGCAACCACTATCCATGTATCAACATTATCTACTGCTTCCTTCACTTACCTACAAAAGATACACTTGTTAGTCTGAGGAACCCATTTCAATATGAGTTCCCAATAAGCAGATAAGAGGGTAATTAACACTTTTCTCGATCCTACCCAAATTAGAAGTTCAACGCCTCTTGAATATTAGGTTGGACGATAGGCATCTTATAGGATGTTAGTCTTTTACATTTTTCTAGATCGCTTTTAGGCTAATAATAAATCAATCTAAGAGGGATAGAGGTAGATAGGACCCTCAGAGCTGATGTAATGGCTCGAGCTATAAATGACAAAACTTTGATTTTTGTCTTCCAGCCAATAAGGTGAGCGAGCAATAAATAACAAAACTCTGATTTTGTCATTCAATTAATAAAGTCGAGCACTGATTCGAGTAGAACTAATTTCGTCTAGTTTTTAATGTATTCTTTTTTGTTTATTTTTAACTATTTGGGGTAGTTTAATTATTTACTTGTTTAATTTATTTTCATATCGATCTGTTTTAATTCCGTCTTATTCTATTTAAATACTTAAGTTTAATAGGATAATTTTGTAAATTAGAGACCTTATTTGTAATATTTTTTACCACTAGATTAAATGCGAGATATGACAGAGACCCATAATTGTGGACCTCGAAAGGTGCTTAACACCTTCCTTTCGAGGTAACCTGAACGCTCACTCGATCTCTGGTAGTTTTAGACCTTTTTAATTTTTTTACGCTAGAATGATGCCCTAACACACCTTAATTAGTTAAGTGGCGGCTCTTCAACTTTCAATCCCAAAAAAAAATTGTTCGATGCTATAGGCTTGTTTTGCGAAATGAGGTGCGACACATATCTGTGCCACATTTCGGAGATAAAACACTTCTAGCAAAAAAAATACTGTTCCCTAAACTCTAACTTGAAACTTCTAATTAAAGATGCATTCAACCCCATCAAAAAATTTGGGGGTAAGTTATTAGAAATTTTGGTGGTAAGTTATTAGAAAGAGAAGACAAGGAAACCATGTTTAGTGAAAATATGAAATTGAGATGGCCATATATATAATTTCAACTAATATATCTATTAAATCTACTAAGACGTCATTTATTTGTATTTAAGTGAAGGTCTTAATCTTAATCATCAAGTGCATTTATTATTCTTGTTGTATAACTACTTAGTGGGGCTTAATAGGTTTGAATGATGAAGATATCACGCCTCCAGAAGATATCTTAGTTGTAATAGGCACTCGAAAATCATTGTTGGTCCGCAGGGAACCACTTGGTATCATCAATAATCATTTCTCAGCAGAAAACTAGACAAATCAAGGAAGAAGCACTTGAAAGAATATTCAATCAATCAATATCAATTTAGAAATAATTAAACCTCATCTCCGTATCAAAGAAACAAGTTTGAAATCAAAACCATCAATTTAATTTTGTCATCATCCATCTATAAACCCTCTATCACTAACAGGAGGTGCTAATGATAGGTTAATAGCTATTTAAAAGAAAGCTACCATGAAATAGTGAAAATGAAGAGTTCTTCAAAATGCAAGGAGGCTCACCAAGATGCTAGAAGGACTGATCTTTAAGAATGTGCATGTTTATGATCTCTACTACCTATATTTGCATCATAAAAAGATGCAGGTTGAATGATGTCAACACGTGAAATGTACGAGTATGTAACATAACCGAAAAAGAAAGAAAACTCAATGAACATCAACCCAAGAGATTCAACCCAAATCACAAATTAATTCAGTAAAGATTGCCAATTCAATAATGAAATAATGTTTCTAGAAGAGACTATCATTTGCAACTCAATCGACTTATGTTATGCATCTTCTGAAGTTTCTCTAACCGACAATCATCGCCTACGATAACCATCACTTACGAGCTAGTGATGATACAACACTTTGCACTGCCATTATTAAAGTCTTCCAATGCTTTACCATAATAAGGGATGATCAACCAATCTTGGATCCACAATCAAACAAGGCCTCTTTTGGGACAAGAGCAGCTCAGTCTAAATCCTACATTGGTTACCTAGTTTAGGGGTTCAAATTGTTATTTACTCTCACCCAAATCGATGCTCAAAACTACTCCCAAGACTCAGTATGATCGTATCAATCCATTCAATCAAATCATTCTTTTGGTCTATTTGAACTCTTATCTATTCAACCATCAAATCAATGATCACTACTTTTATTTAGTGCTTTCAAATTCATTAGTATCTTCAAAACTCTACCTTAGATAAATCTCTTCAAAACTCTACCTTAGATCATTCATTTAGACTGAAATCAATCATGTGCAAAATATTGAAACCATTAAAGACTTCGTATACTCATATTATGCTTGATTCAACTCATTCAGACATTCATAAATCTTACCCTTGAGTAAATCAATGAATAAAATATTATATGCAAAAACTCATTTAGGGTTCTTGGGGATGAGGTCAGGAACAAGTACTCCAATATGCTTAATCACTATAGATATCATCAATAAAAAATTAACAAAAGTACAAACTCTAGAGGATTATAGACAATTCAAAGAAATTAAAAGACATGAAAACTTTACACTCAGCTTCTATGTTCAGTTCAACTCAATGAAGATGTAGGGTGTATGGACAGATTCAATCCAACGTTGTAATGGCCTTACATACCTAAAAATTGAAAAATAATTGAAACACAAAAGATCTCAGTCAAATGATTGGAACCATAGATTTCTCCTCTTCAATCCTTGCTCTTAAAAGTGTAAGTGTTAATAAGAGAAAAATAGCCATAAAGTACTGATTTGGGACCTTAATTAAACCTAAAACTTCAGGGTTTAGCTTAAAGAAAGGGTAAAAAAATAAAACCACCCTTCATTAAAACTATCGAATCAATCCACGAGACCTCATACATGTCGAGGATGAAACGACCACAAAAAGTGCCGAAAGTATGCCTCAGAAGAGCCCAGAATTGTAATTTTCATATATCTCAAAATTCATGCGTGATATCAAAAATTTGACTTCATATTCTTGTTCAGGGGGTCAACATTAGGGGGTAAAGGGTCAAACCCCGATTTTAGAGTAAATGATTAGAAATTTTGATTTTCCAAATGACAAATTCCAGAGAGCTTTTGGCGCCCCTGGCGCGCAGCGCCAAGGGCGTGCACTAGAGTTAAAATTCTGCCAGTTTTGACTTCGGTCCAAGACTTTTTTAATTCATGGGCCTAAGTGTTCCCAAACTTGAAAATGCCTATACTTAACCATTTTTCACTCTCATATCATTCTAAACATTCCTCAATACTCATTCAAACACTTAGCCAATAATTTATCTCCTAAATTCAAGTCTCAAAACCTCTTCTGGATCTAAGGATTTTCTTCAAGCTTAAAGCCTCCATTTTAAATCTTCACCAAGATTTTCTCCAAAACTAAGATATGTGGGTTTCTTTCATAGGTTCCTTTCACCCACGATGCCCAAGCTTCCTTTTCTTACAAATTACATGATTTAAAGGTGATTTATTCATGGGTTTGCAATATTATGAAAATCACTGTACAATATGTTTGAGCATATGAAATTATGACTGTTTTAACATGTTTTGAGCTACAGATCTAAGATCTATTGAAAGGATTAGTGAAGGGTTTTGAAGTTTATTGCTTGAGGGTGTTACCAAGTATCTATTGAAGCTTTTACATTGAATTTACTAGCATGATATCACTCTTGAATTGCATGGTTTTACACTAGCCTTTGATAAAATGTGCGGATGTAGTTTCTTGAGGAATTGAAGGTCCATAGCATGAGATATGATATGATTGATGTTATAATGATGGGAAGAGGTTGTGAATATGATATATTCTAGATAAAGTGTTGCATTAGATCATGCCCGGTCCGTCGGGACTAAGAGCCCAAATAACCTTGTTGGAGGGGTGGGGGGGCTTTCTACCTTGATAGTCAGTCAAGGGGCTAGTGACTTGATAACCTAGATAGGGGTTCATACTCATCAACCTAGTGAGGGGTTTGTACCTCACCAATAGGGTTATGGGGTGGTATCATCATCAAGCTACCAAGGGGTTTGTACTTTGGAAATCTAGCTTGGTCTCTTCTACACATATGACATCCTACATAAGCACGAGTTACTTAAGCATGTTTTACCTAAGCAATGATCATACATGACATGTTGTTATATTATGCCTATTGCCTATTATTATGCATTTTGATTATTATTCCTATGTCTTATTGCATTGCATCCTACATACTTAGTACATTCAAACGTACTAACGCATACTCTTGCCTACATGATGTCACCATGTAGGACCTGGTTCTCAAGTTAATCATCCTCGTCCTCCACATGGCTAGTCCGGTACTACTCAAGCTATTTGGTGAGTCCTCCATTTCGGCGACGTTTATCTATGTTTCTCTTATTATGTATTGAGACACTCTTCTTTATGTTCTAGTTAACTATGAGGGTGAGCTCGGTTGCTTTGTCTTGGCCCCTGCTCTCATCTATATAGTAGAAGTGTTTGTTATACATGCTATTTATCTATAATATGTGCTTTGACTCTTTGCCTCTTGATTATGATGTTATGCAAGCTTTCCCCTTAGTCTCTTTGCTCCTACTCTTACTCTTTATATCTTTAATATGATCCCGTGACCGATGATGTGTGATGATAAGTTAAGAGCTTGTTTGGGGTCCCTTTGGGTTCCCCATTCGCCATTTCACATCTAGGCCCTAGGGTTGCGTCGTGACAAACTTGATATTAGAGCACTAGGTTGATAGATCCTCAGAATCCAATACATCACGTTGATTAGAGTCCCATTCATGGTTGTGAAGCGCACCATGACTATGAATAGGAGGCTATGAGATGTTTTAGGAAATATTTCCCTTCTTGATGTTCTAAGTCATGCTATAAGGTTGTGGTAAGTTTTTCCCCCTAACGATTGTTCTTTGTTATGCCAGATCATGCCTAACACTCGAGGAAGAAGGGCTAGAACTCCCGAGGAGCAGCCTACCAATAGTGAGCTCTGGGATGTTCTCACTATGCTTGCCGAAGTTGTGGCTAATCAAGTCAACCAAGGGGCCCAAGCCCCTCATACTACTAACCCGGGAGCTAGGGTAAGGGACTTTATGAGGATGAATCCTCTAGTGTTCCGTGGGTTAAAGGTGAATGAAGATCCACAAGAGTTCATTGATGAGGTCTACAAGATTTTGAATATCATGGTGTTAGGCCGAATAGCAAGGCAGAGTTGGTGGCGTACCAAGTCAAAGGGGTGGCCCAAATATGGTATGATCAACAGAAGGGGGAGAAGGAAAATGGTAATGTAATGCTTTTGGAGGAGTTCAAATTGGTTTTTCTTAATCGGTTCTTCCCTCTTGAGCTTAGGGAAGCTAAATTGGTAGATTTTATGAACTTGAAGCAAGGTTCCATGAGTGTGAGGGAGTATTCCCTCAAGTTCAGTTAACTTTCAGAGTGTGCTCCTCATTTGGTGGCCGATCCTAGTTCTAGGATGAATAAGTTTATGATGGGGTCTCCAACTTGGCAAATGAAGAATGTTGGTCCGCTTTGCTAATTAGTGACATAGACTTGTCCCAATTAATGGCATATTCCAAACAAATGGAGGAAGAAAAGTTGAAAAAAAGAAAGGGTCATGAGCCAAGAGGACCCATTTTGAGAGTAAGTTCCAAAGGGGTGGTTGGTTCCATCAGTGCCAAGGATCTTCTCAAGCTATTAATAGGGGATTTGCCAATGACTTCCTTAATCCTCAAGGTATTGGTGGTATGGCTCCCATTGATGTGTCTCCTAAATGTGGAAAGAGACATAGAGGCCATATTTTAAGGGTTCTAATGCATGCATTGAATATGGGGAGCTTGGTAACAAAAAGGTGGATTGTCCAAGAAACTGTGGCAAAGGCTGGGGTGAAAATGTGGTTCCATTAGGTTGGGGTGGTCATCAAGGTGGTGCCCTAAGTCACAATTTGTTTTATTCTCTACATGGGAGGCAAGGGATTGGTGAGGTTCTCGATGTTGTTACCGATATGTTGAAAATCTTTGACTTTGATATATATGCTTTGATTGATCTGGGTGCCACTCTTTCTTTTATCACCTCCTTTGTTGCCCAAAAGTACCATGCTGACCCCGAGTTGTTGCAAGAGTCATATGAAGTGTCTACCCTTATTGGTGCATCTGTTGTTGCTAGAAAAGTTTATAGAAGTTGTCCTATTTGCATTTTGCATAAATTGTTGCCTTGTGATCTTGTTGAAATGGTTGATTTTGATGTCATTCTTAGGATGGATTGGTTGCATGCCTACTATGCTTCTATTGGTTGTAGAACCCATAGGGTCAAATTCCAATTACCAAATGAACCCATCCTTGAGTGGGAAAGTCAAGATGTGGTGATCAAGGGTAGATTCATCTCTTGCATTAAAGCTCATAAGTTTATTTCTAAGGGGTGTCTTTACCATCTTGTGAGGGTTAGGTATGTGGAGTCTAAATTCCTTCCCATAGAATCGGTCCCAATTGTAAATAAGTTTCTTGATATCTTCCCAAATGACCTTTCCGGTGTTCCTCCCAAAAGGGAAATAAACTTTGGAGTAGACTTCCTCCCCGATACTCAACCCATTTCTACTCCCCCTTATCGTATGACCCCGACGGAGTTAAAAGAGTTGAAGGAACATTTGAGGGACTTGTTAGAGAATGGACTTATTAGACCTAGCCAATCACCTTTGGGTGCTCTGGTGTTGTTTGTGAAAAAGAAGGATAGGTCCCTTAGGATGTGTATTGATTACCAGCAACTCAATAAGGTAACTATAAAGCATAGGTATCCTCTTCCAAGAATCGATGATTTGTTTGACCAATTGCAAGGGGCTAGCTATTTCTCTAAGATTGATCTTTGGCCTGGGTATCATAAAGTGATGGTGAGGGAGTGTGATATTCCCAAGACAGCCTTCCAGACTAGATATGGGCATTATGAGTTTGTTGTGATGTCTTTCGAGTTGACCAATGCACTGGCCATCTTCATGGAACTTATAAAAAGGTCTTCAAACCCCACCTTGATTCCTTTGTTGTGGTCTTCATTGATGATATGTTGTTCTATTCACATAGAAAGGAGGAACATATGAGTCATTTGAGGGTTGTGTTGCAAAGATTGAGGGAGGAGAAATTGTATGCCATGTATGAAAAGTGTGAATTTCGGATTGAAGGAGGTTGCATTCTTGGGTCATGTGGTGTCGCGGGATGGTATTAAGGTGGATTCTAAGAAGATTGATGTGATTAGTAATTGGCCTAGACCATTGACCCGTCGAATATTAGGAGCTTCTTGGGTTTAGCGGGCTATTTTCGGAGGTTTTTTTATGGGTTCTCTTCTATTGTTTCTCCTATGAAAAAATTGACTCAAAGGAAGGCCAAGTTTGTGTGGATCGATGAATGTGAGAGGAATTTCCAAACACTGAAAGATAAGCTTGTGTCCGCTCCTATATTGTCACTACCGGATAAGCATGAGGGATTTATTGTGTATTATAATGCTTCCCGGGTTAGTTTGGGTTGCGTATTGATGCAAAATGGTAAGGTCATAGCCTATGCTTCTACACAACTCAAAGTGCATGAAAGGAACAACACTACCCATGATCTAAAGTTAGCCGCCGTTGTGTTTACATTAAATATTTGGCATCACTACTTATATGGGGTGCATGTTGATGTGTTCACCGATCCTAAGAGCCTCCAATATGTCTTCACTCAAAATGATCTCAACTTGAGGCAAAGGAGATGGTTAGAACTTCTTAAAGACTGTGATATGAGTGCATATTTTCATCTGAGTAAGGAAAATGTTATGGGGGATGCTTTGAGTAGGTGTCTATGGGTAGCCTAGCTCATGTTGATGGTGGTGATAAGGAAATAGCTTGGGAAGAGCATCAATTAGCTAGGTTGGGGGTTAGGTTGGAAGAGGTTGGTGATGATGGTGTTGTTATTGTTGGTGGGTCTAAGTCTTCATTGGTGGATGAGGTGATAGCAAAACAAGATCTTGACTCCTCCTTGTTTGAATCGAAGGCCTTAGTGAAAGAGGAAAAAATAGAGGTTTTTTCCAAGGGGGAGATAGTGCCCTTAGGTACCAAGGTAGGTTGTGTGTGCCTTGTATTGATGGTTTTAGGGAGAAACTCCTTGATGAGGCCCATAATTCTTCTTATTCTATCCATCTCGGTTCCACCAAAATGTATAGAGACTTGAGGGATATTTATTGGTCGGGAAGCATGAAGAGGGACATTGCCAATTTCATTTACAATTGCCATAGTTGTCAACAAGTCAAAGCTGAACATCAAAGGCAGGGTGGCCTAATTCATGACATAGAGATTCCTACTTGAAAGTGGGAGGCGATTAATATGGATTTTGTGGTTGGGTTTCCCAAGACTAGAAAAGGTTTTGATTCCATTTGGGTTGTGATTGATAGGATGATGAAATCGACTCATTTTTCTACTAATTGAGACTACATATAGGGATGAAGATTATGCAAGTTTATGCATTCATGACTTGGTAAGGTTGCACAGGGTTCCTTTGTCCATCATATTGGATCGTGGGGCACAATTTACTTTACATTTTTAGAGATCTTTCCAAAGGGGACTTGGTACTAGAGTTAAGCTTTCTACAGCCTTCCACCCGATGGACAAGCCGAGAGAACCATCCAAACCTTTGAAAATATTCTTAGAGCATATGTGTTGGAGCTTAAAGGTAGTCGGGATGATCATCTTCAATTGATTGAGTTTGCCTACAATAATAGCTATCATTCTAGCACCAGTATGGCTTCATTTGAGGCTCTTTATGGTAGGCATTGTAGATCAGTGGTTGGGTGATTTGGGTTGGTAAGATAGCTTTGTTGGGACCATATCTGGTTATGGTGGCTCTTGAGAAGGTTAGCATGATTAGAGAAAGGTTAAAGACAGCCCAAAGTTGCCAAAAATCCTCTGCCAATGTGAGAAGAAGAGACCTTGAATTCAAATTTGGTGATTGAGTCTATCTAACGGTTTCACCCATGAAAGGCGTGGTCCATTTTAGTAAGAAGGGCAAGTTAATCCCAAGATACGTTGGTCCTTATGAGGTCATGAGGAGGGTTGGCAACATAGCTTATGAGTTGGAGTTGTCTAGTGAAATGGATTTGGTTCACTTGGTGTTCCATGTCTCTATGTTGAGGAAATGTGTGAGTGATCCTAATGCTATTGTGCCTCTTGATGTTGTGGCGCTTGTTAGGGATAACTTGACTTATGAGGAGGTACTGGTTCAGATTTTGGATGGGCAGGTGAAGAGGTTGGGAAACAAAGAGGTTGGGAAACAAAGAGGTGGCATCCGTTAAGGTCCTTTGGAGAAATCAACAAGTTGAGAGTGCTATTTAGGAGGCCTAAGCGGACATGAAAAAGTGATACCCTTACCTTTTCCACTCCATTCAAGCCTAACATATTGATCTAAGTCATTCATTTGATCTCAAGTCTTAAGTTCAGCCCCATGTCATTGCATATGTTCATGTTTAGATTGACAAGATCATGTTGAT
>JAOTQR010015664.1:0-17583 GCA_025774065.1 Solanum ossicruentum
AGATATTTGCTGTATGCTGGGGTTGCTGTTTGCAGGTTTGGTTAGTCAGTAAAACAGAGGAAACTCTACCAAAATTTTGATAGATTTCTTAGCTATTATAGTTGGGAATCCTGTTTAATGTTTGTCTGGGTGCCCAATCGGCACAAATCACGGTCGCTGGGTTGGGTCGTGATAATTATGTACTAGTCTCACAGACAAACATAAAGGATGTCAATGAACACAATTGATGGGAAAATATCCAAATGATCTTCCTCGTCTCATGAATCTCTTAATCTCAATATGATATGCTTTTCTAGAAATGTTCCGCTAGATCGAATCAAACATGGTCTCTTGGCAACAAACTAAGATAGCAAACACCAAATTGAATCTCAAGAAACTAATTTAAGTCATGAGGGTGTAATATAAAAATTACTTACAATTTTTATGGCTTCACATGATAGCAAATATAGACTAAACTAGTATTGCCCATATGAGTCACTTTATGCATACATGGTATGAAACATGTATCACAGTATTGACTCTTTTCCATGGAGCGTATGTTTTCTTATTAACAAAAAATACTATGCAGATAATAAGAAAGAAAACTCATGTTTAACTTTGAGTTCACAAATCTACTCATTTGTTTACTCTTCAGAACCCATATTGGCATTAAAAATAGACTAACTCACTTCAATCACACATGATTAAATACAAACTAACATACAACATTTTGTTTATAAACTTTCACCTCTCTATTATCATCACTTTTGACAATAATTAATTTATAACTGTCTCATCTCTACTTAACACTTAGATAATAAAGACGATTGCCTGTATGAATAGGTCAATCTTCTTGTCTGTTCGACATACTTTCTATCCTCAGAATTTTATGTACTCTACATAAAAATAATATATATATAACTTCAATAATGTGAATTTACATGAACATGTCTGGGAAAATGAAAAATTAAAATACATCAGCATCTATGTAAACCAAATGACTTCACATGTCTTTCATAAGCATCATATGATATGGATTTTGTTAAGGGATCTGCTATCATTTAATATGTAGATATGTATTTTATGTTCACTTCCTTTTGTGCTACCATGTCTCTTACAAAATTATACTTTATATTAATATGCTTTGTCTTCCCATGATACTTTGGATCTTTTGTGTAGGCTATTGCAGCTTGACTATCAGAATTAATTGTGACAAACTCAACAACATTGTTATATACACCCAAGTGAACTAGAAAATGCTTAAGCCAAACAACTTCGTGCACAGCAGATGAAAGTGCAACAAACTCAGCTTCCATAGTAGACAAGGCTATGCATGACTTCTTCTTGTTACTCCATGATATAGCACCATTATTAAACAAGAATATATATCCTGAGGTGGATTTTCTCTCATCTAAATCTCCTCCCCAATCAGCATCTGTGTAGTCTTTAAGTTGCAGATCCTTTCCTTGATAACGTAAGGAATTGTCTATTGTGCCTTTAAGATATCTCAATATCCTTTTAGCTGCTTTCCAGTGTTGTAGTCTTGGATAAGATTGATATCTGCTAACTAATCCAATAGCATAACAAATTTCTGGCCTAGTATGCATCGTAGCATACATGAGGCTTCTGACTGCATTAGCATAAGGAATTTTTCTCATTTGTTCCTTTTCACTGGAGTCTTAGGACACATCATTCCGTTCAAAGTTTCACTTTTAGAAACTGTAGTGATTACGAGTTTACAATCTTACATATTAAAGCGTTCAAAAACTTTCTTAATGTAAGCTTTTTGTGAAAGAGATAATAATCTCTTTTAACGGTCTCTTGAAATCTTAACTCCAAGAATATATGTTGCTTCACCCATATCTTTTATCTCAAAAGTAAACGATAACCACTCTTTTATTTCTTTTATAATATCAATGTCACTTGCAGCTATTAGTATATTCTCTACATACAATGATAAGATCGCAAACTCATCTTTGAATCTTTTGATATACACACAATGGTCTTCATGAATCATAATAAATCCATATAATATGATTGTATCATGAAAACGTAAGTACCATCATCTAGAAGATTGTTTAAGGCCATCACTTGACCTTTGAAGTCGACATACTTTATTTTCTTTGCCATTTTTCACGAAACCTATAGGTTATTCTATGTAGATCTCTTTTTCTAGTTCTCCATTGAGAAATATAGTTTTCATATCCATTTGATGTAATTCAAGATTGAACGCAACCACTATAGAGAAAATTAATCTTATCGAAGTAAAGTGCACAACAGGTGAAAAGATTTCTTCATAATCAATTCCTTTCTGTTGTGTGTACCCATTAGCCACTAGACAAGCTTTGAATCTTTCAATATTACCATTTGCCTTACGCTTGATTTTGAGAACCCATTTATTTCCAATAGCTTTTCGACCTACAGGTAGATCAACCAATTTCCACACTTAGTTAGATTTCATTGACTCCATTTCCTCCTCCATTGCTTTTAGCCATTTTTCTTTAGAAAGATGTGTAAGAGCCTCATTTATATTTCTTGGCTCTTTATCATCAGGAGTAACTATAAATGCTTCCCCTTTGATCTCAAATCGACGATGAGGAATTTGTGATCAACTTGTTCATCGAGGTTGAGATTGACAAATTGATTTATTAATTAGTAAGTTGCTCCCACTCGGACCAGTAATATCATTAGGATTTGATCCATGTGGTGTATATGTGGAAACAGGAACTAATCCATTATCATTAAAACGACTCCCACTTAAATCCATTTGATCTTAGCAGTGAAAATAGTCTAGTTCGTAGTTTCATAAAGAGATAAGTCATAACCTATCTCTCCCTGCTTAGGAAAATCATTCTCCATGAATGTGACATCACATAATTCAATTTTAGTTACAGTGCCACTATTTTGTTTCCCTATAAACACATAGCCCTTAGATTGTTCAGACTATCTTATGAAGATACATTTTCTTCCCCTTGGACCTAATTTTCCATATCGGGAAGAAGGACTATGATTAAAAGCAGCACAACCCCAAGGCTTTAAAAAACTTAAATTGGGCTTACGTTTAGTCCATAACTTATATGGCGTAGTTGTAATTGATTTTGAAAGGATACGATTAAGTACGAATGCAGCAGTGAACAAAGCATCACTCCAATAGGTGATTGACAATTTTGCTTGTGCCATCATTGACCTAACCATTTCTGACATGGTTCTATTTCATCATTTTGCAACACCATTTTGTTGTGGAGTATAGGGAGTAGTTAATTTCCGTTGAATTACTTTTTCATCACATAGTTGTTTGAACTCATCAGACAAATATTCCCTTCCTCGATTGGTTCTTAGAGCTTTTATTTTTTTGTCCTATTAACTCTCAACTAAGTTCATAAACTTAATAAAGCAACTCAAAGCTTCAGATTTGTGAAAAATCAAGTATACGTAATCAAATCGAGTAAAATCATCAATAAAAGTGATGAAATAAATAGCACCAGGTCTTGCTCTTACATTCATCGGACCATGAATGTCAGAATGAATCAATTGCAATATAGTATCAGCTCTTGTGCCTTTCTCGAATGGTTTTCTAGCAGTTGTTCTAGTTAGGCAAGATTCATAAGTAGACAATTCTACTTTATCTATTGTGCCAAGCAAATCTTCTTTGGCTAAGCGATTCATTCTTTGCTGACCAATATGGTTGAGTCTCACATGCCATGTATTTACATCATTCTCACAACTAAAAGATATAAATAAGGAAAAACTAATATTATCATTATTGGAAATTTGGCAAACATCCAGTATAAAAAATCAATCATAAAAATAATCAATTCCATATTTGTCTTACCCAATTATATATCCATACCATGTTCATGAAAGAAAAAATTAAAACCCAATTTAATCAACATTCGGACAGAGATTAAATTACGACAAATCGTTGGGGCAAATAATATATCATGTAGGGGTAGAGTTCGGCAACCTCGCATTTCAAGTTTCCAAGTACCAATCCCTTAGACCTCCTCTTTGGAGTTGTTTCTTACGTATACCCATTTAGATCCTCATGGGATTTGTCTATAATCTACAACAAAATCTCTTTCTGTCGCTATATGTTCAGTGGCTGCTGAGTGTACAATCCACATAGAAAGTGATTCAGTTAAAAAGGCAGAACAAGAAACATTTACATCACTATGTAAATTGTTCATAAGGTCAGTTACCTTAGGCTCAGGACAATCATAAGCAAAGTTCCCTTGTTCTTACAATTATAGCACTTAAATTTTTCTCTCCTTGTTAACTAATCTTAGGCTTCTTTGTGGCTTTCACATGCTGGAGGGTATAACCATTTTCCGGAAGTGTCAAAAACACATTTAGAGCTTTAAGATTTTCTTGCTCTTCTAGGACATACTTAATTTTACAGTTATCACCATTAGGCTTATCACTTTTGTTAAGCTTGGCAATAACGTTCTTTGCAGCAATTGACATACTGATTTAAACAAACATAAAATAAAATGAGACAACTATGCATATTATTTTAGCCTAAATTCATATACATAATAATTCTTAAAATAATTAACTATGTCAATTTTCATTTCGCGTTAGGTTCAGATTCGAAAGTTCACTAAGTTCCCAATCATCATCTGAATCCTAATATGTCATAAATTTAATACAGTCAATCATCTAAGAATCACCCATATTAAATCACATAAACTCAAAATTAAATATTCACAAATTCTACAACATATATAGAAACACTTAATAATGATTAACATATAAATTCACATAAATCATATTACATATAAACAATCATTATGCAAATATAATACACATGATTACTGTAATATCTCTTTGTGAACAAGAATAGATAAAATAAAATCTATATACAAATCCAAAAGCAATTTATATTTTATAGGCAGCCAATGAGAATGACATATGGTCTTCTTAAGTTGCAAATCAACAAATTTATCCATAAAATATTAGACCAATGACTTGTAAGATCTCGATCTCTTGAGATGCAATTTATCCCAAGATTTGTCAAGTAATTCCTTTTGGAGATCTTCACAATGCAGATCGCAAGACCATATACTTCTTTTTTGTGGTTAATAAGCCCCCGGCCCACACAATTTCTTAAATTAACTTGTTAATTCTAATTATGTGTTTCACAAATCTCATGAGATCATCATCTTCAACATTGGATTTTGGTGGGAGATTAACCAAATTGTCAATCATAATTTTCACCATATCCTTCTATTTCTTTGTGAAAATTCGATTGGATGTCCTTATCAATGCCATGATTTTCTGTAACACATACAGAAAATGATTAGGACAAACCACATATGAAACGATTATACAACCGTTTGTATAAAGGGATATTATAGGATTTTTAACAAAAAACAATAATTACGATCTACTCTCAAAAGTCAATAATTATTAAAAAAAACCACCATGAAGATACCATATAACGATTGAAAAATTTGTCTAAAGTTGCCGCCAAATGAAGTTGTGGTACTTGTCATAAAACAAGGAAAACACAGATGCTATAAAACCAAGGAATATTATTCCTTTACAAGTCAAATTTATTGCATGGATTAGAACAACAGTAAGATATATGTTTCAAAAACCTCACTGTATTTCTAATTTTTATTGGTTATAAATTCTGTACTTTTCTAATCCAACTATTTCCAATGCAGCAAAAATTTAAATTTACGCTGTAATTCCTTATATTAATTTTTTGGACAGGTTAAATTCAATTTATTTTCACTGGACACACCAGTCCATAAAAACAAATTAGTTGTTCAAGAACGAAACACTTCATACCGGAATCTCTTGTCCTTGTATGTCTACCCATAAATATAAAATTATTTTTCGATGACAATTTGAAGAAAATTTTCAAAGAAGCAAGAAACAAGAATTACACGCCTTTATAGTGTCTTACTATCACACCAAAACTATGAAAAAATGAAGAAAAAAATACTAAACAAGGACGTTTTTCCCAATATTTATCTAGGCTAAAAAACAAATAAAAGACGCAGGCTTTGATGCCAATGAAGAATCTAATCAAATACTTAGTTTGCAGGATCATTGAATTTATTTCACTAGTCAGAAAGTGTAATCACATACAAAAACGAACTACATCATTTAAAGTCACAGTCTATAATCGTACCTGTTACAGAGTTGTTCCCACGCTTTTAGAAGAAGAAATTTACCTAAGAATCTTCACTTGAACTTTGTAGGAGTTAGAGAAGTAAGAAGAAGAAGGAAGCAGAAAGTTACATTATTTTCTTTCTATTTTGCAGGGAAAAGATACGTAGTTTCTTTTCAAAAAAGAAACCCTTTTATAATTCTAATACTTGTATCCCTTCTCTTTTCTTAATAATTAAATAAATATCATTAATATGATTTATTTAAATATTAATATAGATATAGGTTGACTCATATGGGTGATCCAATCCAATCCAAATTTCTTGAGATTACTTCATGAGTAAGCACAAGCACAAACAATTAGCAAACCAGAGAAACAATTGGGAAATATCTAGTATTACACGAGCCTTTTATCACAGACTTACAACTCCACTAAATTTTTCCCCTTCAAGATGATCAAGTGGCGAGTCATGAAACTTTGCTCACTATTTAGGGACGTCAAAGATAAGTTCATCAGCAAGCACGGGCACAAAAAATTACTGAACAAGAGAAAAAAATTAGGAATATTCCGTTTTTTGCATAACAGGTAGGTGCGTGAACCATCGTTTTAGAAAACCAGTACCTAGTATAGAGTAAATTGCATGAAAATATAAAGGGCAAATAATTGTTGAAGACAAAATTAAAAGGCAGAAATGGAAAGGAAAATGAATGACCTTAAGTTTCTTTTTTGTGGGGTGTCTGGTCCAGTTTCTGTTTCATTTTGACGAGGCTGTCTGTTAAGCAAGCTGTGGTGGCGCTACTTCTTGTTTCCTTTTGCTCCTTTCTTGAATACTGACAGTGCTTGATAATGGAAGAGAATGAGCAAAGCTTTGCTTATTTACGCATGATTGGATGTATAATTTATTGATATTGTGCGGGAAGTAGGGAAAATGCTTTCTTTGCTCGAATAGAAAAGAGCATGTTGTTAAAGTTTGTATGAATCTCTTCCTATGCGGATATTTATCATAGGAGGAAACAAGACGATTTTATTAAGTGATGAATATACACATATTATTCGATTAGATATAGTATTGGGTCAAAAGCCTTTTGTTAATCTTTAAGAGACAATAATTTTTCTGCCTCTTTTATCCATGATTATTCCAATTGTTGAGCCAGAGTTATCTTCAAGATGTATCTCAAATCTACACCTATAGTTGTATATGTTTAAAATGAAATGAAGTTATTTTGAATAAGAAGTTAAGGTAGTTAGTGTAAATGTATATGCATAGATGTAGGGTATAAAGCACCTGGGTAGCAACATATTTTTTTGGTCAAAGTTCATGCAATGAATCTCTCTTATGGTTGGGTAGCATACATCTTGGCCATAGTTTGAACATACCAATACATACAGACTATTAAGGTCAGTGGGTGTCACAACCTGAACCTAGGATCTAGGAGTGACATAGCAAATGAGAATCCGAGAGTCCCCAAACAAGTCTCATAGCATCCACTCACACATCATCGGTTCAGACATATATATGAAATAGTAAACACATAGTTCTAAGGGACGAAAATGTAGGACTCACGCTGTAGGATATCATAGGTACAGGGATTAACATAAATTCATGTAACACATAGCATATAAAGACTAAAGGGCGGGTAAGTATGACTCACTATATGGGGGCAAAGCAGGACTTAAGATCTTCCACATCATAACATAATGTCATATCATAATACTCATAATCAATCCATGTAACGATACCCAATAGATAGTTATAACCATAATCATAATCTCCAAATACAATACTTAGTATAAACCATACAAGAGTCTATAAGATGTCCAACAATGCCTCTAACAATAGAATAGGACAGAGGCTAAGATATGTTCCGGGCTCAAAGTAAAGACAACATAAGCAAAGCAACATAAGGTAGATAGATGGTGGTTTGCCCTTGGAAGATAGGACACACTATAAGAAGTGTCTCAAATCCGATCTTGTTGTTGAATGGTGGATGAATGTAGCCTCTGATCCCTACTGATGTCACGCAAGTTACACCTTCTTTTTGAGGATAAAGCAGTCGTTGTCAAGAAGTAGAACCTAACTAAGATTTGGGTTGAAATCACAAGGAATATGTATACTTAAGAGAATTCAAGCAATGCAATTTGAGTGATTAACCTGCTTACCTCCCCTAAGGGGGTTTTGCAATAACAAGCAGAAAAGTAAACTTAACTAACACAAGAGTTTACCCAATATGGAGAGGAACTAGGGTCTTGTGTTCCCTATGATTCCCTAAGTTAGTATTACTAGATAACCTAATTCATTTCTAGTGTGTAGCACGCAGGATGTTAAGTTAAGTTCACGAAACCCTTTGGTGCAGTCGAGAAGCGAATTTCACTATGTGACTTGGCCCATCTCTGCAGTATGCATTACTAACCCTTAACTATTAGTCTCAGTACAATCTCCCCTTAGTCCAGTTTGGTTGATTAGACGAGAATATATCAATCGAATCCTGTTAATTAATCTCTTTTCTTATTCATTACTACGTTGGCTCAACCGGTCACACTGGAGGGTTCTAATGTTGTCCACCACTAGAAAATATACAAAACGAAGAGAGTTAATTAATACATGAAACTTACTAAGAATTATGATTTATCCAGTTTTACCTTGTTTGTTCTTCATGGTTCCCACAACCCTAGTTGTGGATTTAGATGCTCATGATTTATATAGATGCGAGACTAATGAATTAGAAGAACTTTATAAAGCACTTACACATTTGAATGAAGAACAAACAAATTCAAGCTTCAAAGAGAATAACAAGATTATAAGATCAAATCAAACAACAAGTGTTTCTAAAAACTCTCCAATGTTTTCCACTCAATCTCACTATTTTTTCTCTCTAACTATTCAACTATCAAGAAACTTAATAAAAATAACCTAAATACCTATTTATAATATCTAAAATACAATTTCTAAACAAAATAAGATAGCTGGGTGGGAACGCCTTGCAATCAACTTTACGGGCAATATTGTGTCCATGGCTCGTAATTGGAGTCTCGTACATTATTGTTGAAAGATTGGACTTGTGATCTACAACACCCCTCTATGGCCCATAAAGTGTTCTATGGCCCATAAAGGGTTTCGTCTAATGAATATTCAAAATATCTCTTTTCTCTGATTCTCAGGGCACGAAACTTGATCTACGACTCATAAATAATATATCCACGACCCATCTGCATGTTCATAGAACAAACTTCAGAAAATTATCCCCTCACTGGAACTATCTATAAAACCTACCTCACGACCCTTAGAATGATCTACGGCTCGTAAAGGTCTCGTGCTTCACCAAAATCAGCAACTTCTGCATTTTGTTCCCAAAATCAAGGCCATGCTTGGAATCCTGCAAATAAAACACAAAAACACATAAACCAACTAACATCACATTGAGAACACACAATTCTAAGTTTTAAGTATCAAAAGTGTTGTATTTTGACAGCACATCAACACCCTCAACCTAAAATTATTGCTTTTCCTCAAGGACAGACTCAATCTATATAAGTAGTACAACAACACATAGCGCTCAACCTAATGACATACATTACTTCAAACTTATGCAAAGATACCTACACCATTTTTCAAAATAGAATCAAATAGCCATCTAGCAAACCAATACAAACTAATGCATGTGACAACATAACTATGACAAGTGAGGTACTATCAATAATCCACAATTACTAAAAAAGTATAATGCTGACAATGCAATAGAAGTGCCCTTACAAAAAGAAGTCTCATATGTCACTCTCAATGATGATTTCATGTATAATATTGGGACTATGCAAATCACCCACCCTAGCAAAAGATACTCATGCATCGTACTTAATATCATAGGCTTGCCTCTATACTCCTGACTAAGACTTTCAATTACTTGGACTAGGATCACTTTAGGATTTTATAGGCTAGTAACATAGGCTCAGAGGGCTTTGCTATGATATTTTGGGAACATAACGACTAAAAATCCTCCTTTGCACTGCATTTTTCTACACTTTTGCCTTACTAGCACTGTTGTTTTTACTCCATTCTCCCTTTTAAATCTATTTTAAGCTTTTCTTGGTCCTTTCATTTCATTTTTTAGCTTTTGACTTACTTTTACACTTTATTTTTCTTTTTAACTCACAACTAAGGCTTTATTTATTTTTCTTGCACCCAATACATGATTTTTCTCCTTTCCCCGTATCACTAACTTTCCCTCTTATTTTTGTGTTTTACCCTTATACCAGCCACCTTCAACTTAGACTCTTGGCCTGTGTTGAGGTGCACAACATTCATTCTCAAAACCAGGGACACTTTTGGTAGCCACGCTCAACTTGAACTTTTTGCCTCAGTCAAGGTGCACAATGTTCAAGGAAGGACTAGGGCCAATTTCAGGATTTTACAACTTGCAAGGCTAGGTTAATTAGGTGCTCACAAAGAATGGGTACATGTCAGGCTCAAATATTAGGTTCAAGGGATATTTTGCAAATTCGGTGGTCATTTAGGCTAAGTGGACTTTTAAGAACAATGATCTAAGATCCTGAACTAATCCAATTAATGTACAGTGTAACAAGGCAAGTTTTGAATTAGCACACAATATATGAATTTAGCAATTTTAGCTCACACTCACATGACACTGATTACATTATCAACAAAAGACTCTCAGATCATACTTTATAATCTCAATTTATCCTTACTTATTAGAATTCAGAACAAGCATTGTCAACACACCTAAATATGCATAGTTTCTATATAAACTACTAATCAAAATTTTGTGGGTATCATTTTTCACACAAAACACAAAAACATGTATATGCCACAAATATTAGTACTATATACTACAAATACTACCTAAACATCCTAAATATGCCAGTTCAACAGAAATTAAATATCATGGGGAAAAAGAATACATGCATGAGAATCTTAGGATAAAAAATTTGGGTAGTTATGGACCCAAGCTACATAGATTTCACTAAGGCCCATAACTATCCACACCCTATCGAAAAAAGGTGCATTATCCCCAACACACACAATTAAATCCATATAAAGTATAGGGGAAAATATCATACCTGGGTACCAAAGCGCCAGTGTGGGGCTGAGTCTGACCACCCTCATCCTGCGTGGAGGCCTTTTCCGTAGTAGCCCTCTGTCTAGAAAGGCCAACACCCCTCACTCTCTCAAGATTTCAAGCCTATCATCTCTCCTCCTTCTATCTTGATTTCCTCAAGACAAGCTCGAGTTTCTCTTGCTCAGTCAGCCCCACACATGAGCGTACGGCATCTTTATCATCATCTTTCCGGGGGTACCTTCTGCGGGAAGATTGGATGTGCTCATCAGGAACAAATAGATCTACCACCGGTACCGGGAGTGTAGTCTCTGGAGTGTTACTGGTGCTATTAGTATTCCTGTCATATTGACCCGGAGTTGCTAGGTCTCCATTTGGATGGTCATTAAGTCTGTTTACTGTGTCGTGCTTAGGATCTACTGTACCCTCGTCTCGAAGGCATCAATATGGGCATCCACGGTGGAAAGATGGTCCTGAATAGCAGCGACCGTATATACTTGCATGCGGCCTTCCAAATTTAAAATCACCTGGTGAACCTATTGTCTAATCTGTTGAACTAGTTGAGTCAATTGCGACTTAGCATGTGATAATCTCTACACCATGTCATGTATAGATATGCAGGACACGTAAACTATGCCCGCGGGTGCAGCCTGTGTTGAAGTGGCCTGTGGTGCAGGAACAGAAGTAGTGGGCCCCCTCTTCTTATCTGGCTTGGGCTGTGGGGGCCTACCCACAGTAGTAATAGCAATAGTGGTGGTGTGTAGAACCTCAGGCGGTGGTACTGGGCGAACATCTCTAGCATAGAGGCTGGCTGATGTGGTGCTTGTTGGAGTGCCACTGGGTTCTCCTCAGCCTTGATCAGGCAAGCATCGAAAGTGCGCTGGACCTATATCAGCGAGTCTAGCTAGTGTAAACTTTCTACCCTCGATTCTAGATAGAGTCTGTATATCAAACATGGAAAAGAGATGGAGGTGGACTTCTTCAAGGCGGCCTCATGGATCTTCTCAGCAATGAGGCAGGCCCAATCTATCTCATAGCCAGCAAAGATGCGGGCAACTAGCACTGCATGCTCCGACATAAAGGTATTATCAACAAGTGTCGGCCGAATGCGTGATCTGACAATCGCCCACCAATATTTGGTGGGGAAAATGAGCAAAGCCTTGACGATAGACTTCGAGTGAGTGGTGACCCATGCAGGCCCGAACCTTTCTCAGCAATCAAACCAGCCATCCATCTCATCAAGCTCGTTCTGTGCTTTGGATCTCTCATCACCAATAACTCTGTTGTCTGCACTACTCTGTAGTCGAACTCAGCTATGGATCTAGGGGCAGGGGAACTCTAATCCAAATAGCATGTGATGAATGTTGGTCTCTATCAGTCTGGGATGAGTGAGGGGCTTCTTTCCTTTGGGAAAGAGTACTGTGAATAGTGGCTGCAAAGAATACGTAGAACTCTTTCAACGTGATCGGAGAGTATCACCCGAGTGATTTGGTTAGCCACTAAAGTCCGTATCTGATCATCATGTCGTGGGGATCGAGGATATTGTCAATTTTCTCTGGGATGACTCGAGGCTCCTCATAAATGGAACAATCTAAATTTCCCCACTCTGTAGTCTGTGAGTCCTCAATATAGATGTCCTGCATGCCTATGACACACCACCGAGTTGTAAGTGCATCTGGTGGAGATGGTGATGCCCGCGGTACAACAAAGGACTTTGTCTCTGAATCGTCAGCAAAGCTTGACTCTGAGATGGACTTTTCTCTGGATGGGGTTATCTTAATAGAATAGCTCCTGTCATGCCTCCCTTATTAGACTGGGAGTGGGAATAACAAGAGCCTGAGCATGCCCAACTCTGGCAGCAACTCTCGTTTGAGGTCTATCAACTTTTAGGTCTGGTCGGACATCGAGATGCTCCAGTGAACCACTCAGTATGGGGGTTTGCTCATCCTTCGAGGGCTTATCTCTGAGCCTCTTGTGTAAGGGCCTGGTCTCATCATATTTTACTTTCAAGTCCATAGTACCTGAAGCATAAAGATTTATGCACCTTGGTCATCTCCACAGATCCAAAAATGAAATACAAAAACAACTCAGACTTGGTTGCAGAAGGGTCTACGAAAGCATCTCTATAGGCCGTGGTGGACACTATGAGCTGTAGAAGGCTTTCATAAAACTATGGTCATAAATTTTTTATTTACTAGAAAATATCGACGACACTAGGTACGACTCATAAACTTTCTACAAGTCGTAGATATTTCCAGTGTTCTAAATTTATTTATTCAGGTAGGAATCCGCGAGACCTTTCTATGAGCCGTAAAGTATTCTACAACTCGTAGAAGATCTCGTCTAATGGGTACTCGAAAACTTCAAGTTTCTAGAATCTTATACGAGGGGCAATTACAACTCATAGAATGTTCCACAGGTCCTAAAAGCCACTTCTAGACCGGAAAACTCAGTCATCTGAGTTTCTAAGTCCATCAAATAGTCCCCATACAACCTCCCAATCCTATTCTAACAACATCAAAGAAATACACACACACCTACATAGTTTTCAACACACCAACCCATACTTGACATGATGATTAGCACATATACACCATCGGAAATGATTAGACATGTTTTTCCCAACCCTTTTGACCCAGTATGACAATTAATTCATTTTCATGATGAGAAATTTTATGGGCACCAAAACACACCATTCAACATGAGCAAAGTATACTGTACCAAATTTCAATTCTACACACATATTCAAACATGGGCAACCATAGTTCAATTATCAATAAGTCAATTTTTACACATGGGTTTGTGTCTAACACAACCATTCCCAAAATAATTTTCAATTTAATCATACAAGTATTGGCAAATTAATCGTATTGGATTAACAAAAAACTTACCAAATTGCATTATTAGATTGTACAAGGTAAAGGAGGTGATGGGACACTAAAAATCCTAGGCTGCCAGAAATTCTCGCTGAAAAATGGTGGGTGTAGTTGCCATCGGTGTTCAGAAGTTTTGGGGTGGGATATGGCTAGGCACAAATCGTAAATTAGGGCTCAAATGGGGTCAAAATGTTTTGACCCCAATATTTATACTATAATCGGGTCAATTGAAAACTGATGGGCCCGGACTCAACGAAACCCCGATTACAGGCCATAGAGTAGTTAAAAGCTCATGATTTGTGGTTTCCTAGAACATCCAAACCCTAGTTTTAAGGACTGGGTTTCACGGACCAGTTTATGAGTCGTAAAATGAAGTAGGACTCATAAAGTTGGTTGTAGAGACACCAATACTTAGCCAAAATTTAGAAAAATTACCTGTGGTCTATAAGACCCATTCACAACCCATATTTTTATCTATGGATCTTAAAATTGGCTCGTGGACTGGAGTGCACAACTTTTTGCTCACTGGAAATATCTATAAGATTGTGTACGATTCGTAGAGTGATTTACAGCTCGTAGAGGCACTTCATGATGCCCTTCTCAGCAAAAAGTGGTTGACTTAGCCATGTACTGCACATTCTTCATAGAATAAACTGTTACTCTATATGCAACCATCCTAATGTTCAAAACTACAATCAAAATACAAGAAAATAAACTACCTACATATCCGAAAAATAGAAATAAGGCTATAACAATGACTATTGCATAAGAGATCTTGGGTTGCCTCCCAAGTAACACCTGATTTATTGACATGTCATGACTTGGACAACTTAGTTACTCAGACTTCACTAAGTACCCAAACTTCATTCTTCAAATCATTTAGCCTCTTCGTAAACTGACAGATGTTGAATGCAACTTCTTTTTCATTCAATTGAAACTTGAGTTGACTGGCTTCCATATCCACTAGTGCTCGACCAGTAGCTAGGAATGATCTTCCTAAGATGATTGGGACATCAAATTTGACTTTACAATCCATGATCACAATGTCTACATGGAATATGAACTTTTCAACTTTAATAAGCACATTGTACAATATCCCCATTATCTTTTTCACTGTGTGGTCAGCCATCAACAATCGTATACTTAACGGAGTAGGGGCCCCCAATCCTAGCTCTATGAAGACTGCAAGGGGAATCATATTAATGCTGGCACCTATATCACATAATGCCCTTGCAAACTCCACATCTCTAAAGGTGGAGGGTATGGTAAACGCGTCGATATCTTCTCGTTTTTTGACCAAGAACCTCTTAACAATTGCACCGCAATGTTGAAGCTCTTGGGAGAGCTCCTAACTTACAGTGTGCTTCTTTGTATCCAGGTCTTTCATGTACTTTGAATACCCTAACATGTTCTCCAATGCCTTGATGAGAGGATGTTGATAGAGAGTTGTTTCAACATGGAGAGAAAGTACTTGAACTTGCCTTCCTCTCTCCCTCCCCCCCCCCCCTCCTTTTTTGATTTTTTGAGGGAAAGGGGGAGGAGGCCTAGGAATGGGTTTCAACTTCTATAGCGCATCAGCGGCTTCACTCACCCCATTTTTGCCATGATCATCTTTTGTATCTGTATCCTTGGTTGCAACCATCTCCTCTTGAATATCATCCTTATCAACTGGCATAGGAGGATCAATGACACTCTTTCCACCACGAGTAGTAACCTCTGTGCCTGTCCTGTATTCTTAGGATTCTGAATTATGTTGCTAAGTAGTATAACCCTTTGACACTAATTTAGCTGAGTCGGCACCTGACCGACTTGTTGCTCAAGTTGTTTGATGGCAACAAAATGAGACTCAATTTTTTTACTAATGCTGGAGATTTCAGATTTGATCCACTCAGAATCTCATTGTCTGTCTCAGCTTTCTTCAGCAGATGATCAAACATCTCCTCAACTCTTGAGCTACTCGCACCTGTGTTACGGTTAGGTGTGATACATATGGAATTTTTTCCTAACCATCTCTGCAACCCCAGTCTGCATCTCTATCTTGGCCCTAATTTTGGTCATAATATCCCCCATGGTTGCCCTTGAAAGATCCATCTTGATTGAAGTTTCGACCTTGATTTCCTTGACCTTGGCGCCAATAATCTTGATTAGACCCTTAAACGTTGTTCAGGAAAACCCCCGTCTGATAGTAACGAAACAAGTGTCCTCCTCATAGTAGGGATCATCATACATGGGTGTTTGTGAAGGCTAATGAACAACTACATCAACTCGCTTCTTATTTGTTTCATCATCACCTCCATGCCGGTACAAATTCGGGCAAGCTCTTTCATAATCTCTCCATTGATCTTAGCTTGCTCTGAACCAATATTGACAGTACACGAACTTTTGGTAGATATTTTGTCTCTTTGCCCCCATGCACGATTGGTCTTGACCACTCTCTCCATCCTTTCTGCAATCCTTCGAATGACTGATCTAAGAACATGTCCCCCATAATTGTATAAACACAAGACTGACTGTTCTTATCAAGAGCACGGTAGAAGACCTCCCCTTGGCCCACTTCGGTTGATTAGACGAAAACACATCAATCGAATTTTGTTAATTAATCTTTTCCTACTCATTACTACCTTGGTCCAGTCAATAACACTAGGCGGGTTCTAATGTTGGCGACCAAAAGAAAACATGTAAAATGAAGAGAGTTAATTAATACATGCATGCACACTTTTCAAGAATTATGATTTATGCGATTTTACCTTATTAGTTCTTCATGGTTCCAACAACCCTAGTTGTGGATTTAGCTACTCATGATTTGTCTAGATGCAAGACTTATGAATTGTAATAACATAATAGAACACTTACACAATTGAATTAAGATCAAACAAATTCAAGCTTCAAAGAGAATCACAAGATTATAAGATCAAATCAAAGTACAAGCGTTTCTCAAAACTCTCCATGTTTTCTTCTCAGGGTGTGTTAGGTATGGAGGAAAATGTTTTTCATGGAAAATATTTTCCTGGAAAATAAGTTGATTCCTAACTCATTTTCTCATGTGTGTTGGTGAGTGAAAAATATTTTTTATTGTTTGGTTAATGAATAAAAATAATTTTTAGAAAAAAAATTCTATTTTTAGCTAGAGAATTGAAAAAAAATTGTAGATAAATAATTTCTGACATGAAAATATTTTTATAATTTGAGGTACTTTTTAAAAATAAATATTTATATTCCTTTTTGGAGGGTGGGGTGGGCATGGGGGGTGGTGTGATTTAAAAAATTAAATTTTTTTAAGAAAATAAATTTTTAATATCTTTTTTGTATTAGGGAGGAGGAGGGTAGGAAGGGGGAGGGTTGAGAGGCGGGGAGAGATTGGAGTAAAAAATTAAAATTTTCAAAATTTTAAAATAAAATTTTAACTTTTTTTGTAGGGTGTTGGGTGGGGCGCAGCGATGGAGGGGATGGGATGGAGTGGACGTGGGGGCCAGAGTGGTGTAAAAAATTGATTTTTTTAAAAAATAAATTTTTACTTTTTTATTATTATTTTTTTGTA
>JAOTQR010015704.1:0-11507 GCA_025774065.1 Solanum ossicruentum
CTTGTGAGGCGCCTTTTGGGGTAAAATCCAAGGGGACAAAACCGTGAGGGGGACGGCGATACGTAACGCCCCAAAGCAGACAATACTTCACAGTGTTGGGCCAGGTCGTTACAACGTGGTAGTATGGGCATGTCACCCTATAATAAGGTGGTCAAGGTACACACCCCTCGGCATGCTAGTACGGGCATTTCACCCCCTCCCCCCCGACAAGGTGGTCAAGGTGCACACCCCTCGACTTGGTAGTAGGGGATGTCACCCCTCGACAAGGTGGTCAAGGCATATCACCCCCTCAACAAGGTGATTGGGTATGTCCCCAATAACATGTGATCAACTTGCAATAGTATAGATATTTTTTATAAATACAATGAATACATATAAACTCTTAATCATCATAAAGTCGTTTGACTTATAAATTATGGAATAGACCATTATTAACTTAAGAATCCTTGTCAAGACATCTTATCAAACACTTGACGGGTGTGTAATGCTAGTTCAAAGTCATGCAATTGAAGAGTGAGATAGATGATAAAAGTCAATGTAAATCAACCTGTCAACACATAGTAAAACCCTCTTGTAAGATGCCTTGAAATCCATCATCAAACCTCATAATAGATCATAGTTTCATAGTTCCAAACGTACATTGTCAAAATAGACAAACCATCTTATAGTATAAGCATGAAATTAGTATACATGTGTGTTCAATCAACATTTTATAAACACCAACATAGTTTATAACCATAATCTATAACAAGTAATATCGATAAGTAATATAACTTACAAACATGCAATTTTCATAAAATAGGAAAGTTGGGCACCATGGCTGAAAGGACCCAATGGTTGAAATCCAAATACCATAAACTTGGGTTTTCTTCATGTAGACTTGAAGGAAACTTGAAGCTTGAATAGAGTTCTTAAGATTCGAAATTATGCTTGAGACACTTGAATTTGGATGAAATATTTGGTTAAGTGTTAGAGAGAGTTTTGAGAGGGTCTTGAGTGATATAGAGTTAAAAAATGGCTTAGATATTTTCACGCATATGTAATCATAGAGCCAAGACCCCAGTGTCATAGGACAAATTGGAAAAATTAAGAAAGTGTAAACACACCTCCGCGACGGTTCGCGTCACAGAGGCATCGCGGATGCCTACTATTTTTAAATATTTTATGAAAAATATTTTTCACTACAGGTCTTCTAAAAGCGGGGCTTAACCCTTTTTCCACTCAATTTTTCTCCCTGATCATGAATATGAAGTCAAATTTTTCATACCACACACGAATTTTAAGATATATTGAAATTACGATTATAGGCATTTTCAAAGCATATTTTTGGGGCTTTTTGGGGCATTTCACTCATTAATCACCAAGATACCCATGCCTATGCCAAAGCTTGTGACAGGTGCCAATGAGAAGGTGGGGTATCCCGCAAGCATGAGCTCCCTTTAAACCCCATTATGGTGATTGAGTTGTTTGATTATGGGGGATAGATTTCATAGGACCATTTGTTAGCTCACATCGAAATAAAGTATATCTTAGTTGCTATGGATTATGTATCAAACTGGGTGGAGCTCGTGGCTCTACCTGAAATAAGGGTAAAAGTGTCACAACATTTTTGAAAAAGAATATTTTCTCAAGGCTTGGCATCTCTCGGGAAATCATTAGTGATGGAGGTTCTCATTTCTGATGTAGGCTTTTTAAAACTCTTCTAGAGAAGTATAGAGTGCAAACTCAAGTGATGATGCCTTATTACCCTTATACGAGTGGAGATGTGGAGGTGTCCAATAGGGAAATCAAACAGATTCTATCCAAAAATGTGAATGCAAACAAGACAAATTGGTCGCGGAAGCTGGATGATGCATTATGGGCATAGTGAATAGCATTCAAGACCCCTATAAGCATGTCTCCCTAAGAACTTGTCTTTGGGAAAGACTGTCACTTGCCGATGGAGCTTGAGCTTAAAGCAATGTGGGCATTGAACAAGTTGAACCTGGATTGGAATCATGCAGTAACCTCTATGCGGAGCCAAGTCAATAAGCTTGATGAGTTTCAATAGAAAGCATATGAGAGCTCAGCCTTGTATAAACAAAGAATGAAGCTGCAACATGACCGCCGGATAGAGAACTACCAATTCGCATAAGGGGCCTTGGTGCTGTTACATAATTGATGAATAAAGTTGTTCACTGAGAAGCTCAAATCCAGATGGTTGAGACCATTTCGAGTAGTACACCCCTTTGATCATGGGGACATTGAACTAGAGGGACAAAATTGAGGTACTTTCAGAGTAAATGGCCAAAAAGTCAAGCCATACCTTAGAAATGCAGAAGTGATATAGACAGTGGAAAAATCGGATCTTGAGGAATTCTGAGTACTCAAGCTATCTATATCTAGCCGCTATAATAAATTAGGCGCTGCTTGGGAGGCTACCCAAGGTGGACCTTGGCACTTAGGCACCTACGGATGTTTTTGACCCTTTACATTTTATTTTTGCTTTATTTTGTGCATTGAGGACAATGCATATCTTTTTCAATGGGGTTTGGGTAGTTATGGGCCTCAGTTAAGTCTGAGTGGCTTATGGTTCATAACTACCATAAATTTTGATCCTGGGGTTTTCTTGTTTGTGTTCGTTTACCCTATAGATATTTAATTTATGCTGAACCGGCATGTTTAGGATGTTTAGATAATATTTATAGCATATAGTACTAATATTTCTGGCATATAGCATATTTTTATGTTTTCTTTTGGAAAATGGTACCCACCAAAATTTTGATTAGTAGTTAGATAGTAACCATACATATTTAGGTGTTTGACAATATATGTTCTGATAAATGAGGGTAAATTGAGATAGAAACCATGATCTGTGAGTCTTTTGTTGATAATGTATGCAATGCCATGAGAAAGTGAGCTTATTTTGCTAAATTCATGTATTTTGTCCTAATTCAGAACTTGCCCTGTTATTATAAGTTAGATTTTAGATTGAATGGATTAGGAAAGGATCTTAGGCCTTTATTCTTAAATAGTCCACTTTAGCTTAAAAATAACCAACGAAATGATCATATATCCCTTGTTCCAAATATTTGAGCCTTATGTACCAATTCTTTCTAAACACTTAATTAACCTAGCCTTATCTAGTGAAAAATCCTAAAATTAACCCTGGTCTTTTCTTGAGCACTATGAACCTTGACTGATGCAAAAAGCCTAAGTTTAGGGTGGATAAAAGTGGCTCTGGTTCGGAGGATAGATATTGTGCATTTTAACACATGCTAAAGGCCTAATTTAAGGGTGGTTGGTGTTAGGGTAAAAGGGGATGAGTTAGGAATGAGGAGAAAAAGAAGAAAAATTATGTACTGGGTTCAAGAAAAATAAAAGATGCCTTTGATTGAGATGAAAAGCAAAATGAAGTGTGAAAATAAGGCAAAAATGGCTGAAAAATGAGAACAAAGCACCCGAAAAAGCTTGAATGAGGAAAAAAGGGAGATAAAGATGAAAATTATAGAGTTGGTAGGGTAAAAGTGTACAAAAATGCAGTTTCAAGGAGGACCATCAGTCACTATTTTCCTTAACTATCATACCAAAGCCCCATGAGCCTACGTTACAAGCCTACAAAAGTCCCAAAGTGATCCTAGTCCAATTAGTTGAAGGTTTGAACCATGAGTATAGCGGCAAGCCTATGGTATTAGCCATTATGCATGAATATCTTTTGTGAGAGTGAGTGCTTTTGTACAATCCCATGGTCAAATATGAAATCATCATTAAGTGTCAAATATGGGACTTCTTTCTGTTAGTACATTTGCATTGCATTGTTAGTATTTGACTTATTAAGTGATTGTAGACTGTTGATAGCCCCTTGCTTTTCATAGTTGTGTTTTCACATGCACCATGCATTTGTTTGATAAATAGCTATCTGATCCTATTTTGAAAAGCTAGTGTAGGTATCTGAGTTTGAAGCCACTAACTTAAGGTTTGTGTGTTACTATATTGTTTATATAAATTGAGTCGTCGCTTGAGGACAAGCAACAATTTTAAGTTGAGGGTGTTGATGTGCTGTCAAAATACAACACTTTTGATGCTTAAAACTTAGGATTTTATGTGTTCTCAATGTTATATTTGTTGGTTTTATGTGTTTTTGTGTTTAGATTTGCAGGATTACAAGTTGGCCATGATTTGGAGCAAAATTGCAGAAGTTTTTAGTTTTTGATGATTTACAAGACCTTCCACAGATTGTAGAGGATTCCACGAGTCGTAAGGGATGTCTTGTGACAAATTCTACTGAGGGGTGAATTTTGAAGATCAATTTTAGGGGACATCTGTACGAGTTGTAGAGTATTTTGCGAGCCGTATCGATAGGTTTTGTGAGGATTTTCAGTGAGGGACAATTTGATGAAGTTGAATTCTATGAACATTCAGTATGACTCATAGATCAGTTCACAAGTCGTGAAGTTGTGTTGTAGAAGAGAAGTCCAAAATCCCAGTCGATAATTACGAGACCCCGACTATGAGCCATAAATCATACTACGTGTCTTAGAGAACTTTCCTGGAGTTTGCAGTCCAATTTTTCTAATTTAGTTAGGACTTAATTGTAATTAATATAAATAGTACTTTTAGGTTATTTTTCAAAAGACGGCGTCATTATTCAGAGTTTTTAGGATTTGTACTTGGAAAACTCAATACTTGGGAGAGAAGATTGTGAGAAACACTTGTGGGTAAATTTAATCATCAATCTTGTGATTCTCATCAATCATGGATTTGCTTGATCTCAATTCAATTTTGTAAGTGTTTAATTATGATTTTTTAATTCATTATTTCTTCATCTAAACATAGCATGAGTAGCTAAATCCATATCTGGGGTTGTGGGAACCATGAAGAACTAACAAAGTAAACCTAGATAATTTACAATTCTTGGATTGGGTAAATGCATGTATTAATTAATTCTCTTTGTTTTGCATGTTTTATAATGGTAACCAACATTAGAACTCGCCTAGTATTACTAACTTGACCAAGGTAGTAATGAATAGAAAAAGACATTTATTAATAGGATTCGATTGATTTGTTCTCGTCTCATCAATCGAACTGAGCCAAGGGGAGGTTGTACTAGGACTTATAGGTAACAGTTAGTATTGCACACTATAGAGATGGACCAAGTCACATAGTGAAATTTGTCTCTCACCTTTGACCAAAGGGCTTGGTGAACTTAAATTACCATTCTGCATGTTATACACTAGACAAGAATTGTGTTATCCGATGATATTAAGTTGGGGAATCATGGGGAACATAATACCCTAGTTGTTGTCTACTGTTGATTGTCTTTTGTGATAGTTTAGTTTAATGTCTTATTGAATATTGCAACCCTCCTTTCAGGGAATTGAGTTTGTTAACTACTTGGATTGCTTATTGGTGAATTTGTCTTGAGTGTACGTATTCCCTATGGGTTTGACCCTAACCTTGGTTAGGTTTTATATCTTGACAACAACCACTTTATCCTCTAAAAATGAGGTATAAGTTGGGCGACATCATGTACCCTCTGGGCTTACGGGGGCATTCAAGTTTATACACTAGGGCCTTAATCCCATGTAGAACTGACATGTGATCATGTTATATTGAGAGTTGAGTGCTATTGTGATTCAATTGATATGGTGTGTGCAGGGGTACCTTTTGAGCTTATGAGGGCCCAATTGGCATACAGACATAGATATTAGGGTCTTGCACCTGCGTACGACATTACGTTCCCGATGGGGACAATATTGGTATGGGTCTGCATAGCTTTGTTGGTTCAAGTTATTATTGTTCATCATGTGGGTTTACTTTATCGTGGTTTGAGAGTTCCAGACTGATGTCACCCAAGCTACACCTCCTTTTTAAGGCTAAATCGGTCGTTGCCATGAAGCAGAACCTAACCAAGGTTAGGATCGAACCTAAGGGAATATTCTAGCCTTAGGAGAATTCAATTATGCAATTCGGGTTACTAACGAACTTTTCTCCCCAAAGAGGGGGTTGTAATAAGAAGTAAAAAGTAATCCTAACTAACACAAGAGTTTAACTGATATAGAGAGAAACTAGGGTATTATGTTCCCTATGATTCCCTAACATAGTATCATCGGATAACCTAATTCTTTTCTAGTGTGTAGTATGCAGAACGGTAAGTTAAGTTCACCAAGCCCTTTGGCCCAGGCGAGAGGCAAATTTCATTACGTGATTTAATCCATCCCAGTAAGGTGACATTACTAACCTACATGTTGTCCCAATACAACCTCCCCTTGGCCTAGTTTGTTTAATTAGATGAGAAACATCGATCGAATCTTGTTAATTAGTCTCTTTTCCTATTCATTATTACCTTGATCCATTCAGTAATACTAGGCGGGTTTTAATGTTTGTCACCACTAGAAAACATACTAAACAAAGACAATTAATTAATACATGCATGCACACTTTTCAAGAATTATGAATTATCTGATTTTACCTTGTTAGTTCTTTATGGTTTCCAAAACCCTAATTGTTGATTTTTCTACTCATGATTTTTGTAGATGCAAGACTTATGAATTGGAATAACATAATAGAGCACTTATATAATTGAATTGAGCACAAGAAAATCCAAACTTCAATGAGAATCACAAGGTTGTAATTAGAAGATGAAATTAAAGTGTACTAGTGTTTCTCAACACTCCAATATTGTTTTCTACTCTATCTCACTCTAAAACTGCTGACTCTTATGAACTCTCTAAGAAAAATAACCCAAAAAACTATTTATAATGTTTAAAATACAAGTCCTAAGTAAAATAGGATAGTTGGGTAGGCTACACTATGGGTTGCATAGTGTTTTACGGCCTATAATTGGGTTTTCGTACTTTGTTGTTGCAAATTTGTACTTGACTTCTATGACACCCCTCAATGTCCTATAAAAGGTTCTATAGCCCATGGGAGTTTTGTCTGATGAAACTTTAGAAAGTCCTTCTTCTCTGATCCTTATGTTACGAGACCTGGTCTACAACTCATAAATGGTTTCATGACCAGTCTGCATGTTCCTACACCAAACTATATAAACCTACCCCGTACTGGAACTCTACACGAAACCTCCCTCATGGCTTGTTGAATACTCTATGGTATATAAAGGGTCTCGTGAATCCTCAAAAATCAATAACTTCTGCATATTGTACCCAAAATCAGTGCCAACCCTGGAATCCTGCAAAACAAACACAAAAACACATCAAACCCACTAACTATTGCATTGAGAACATAAAAAATTGCAAGTTTTAAGCTTCATAAGTGTTGTATTTTGACAACACATAAACACCCTAAACTTAAAATATTTGCTTGTCCTCAAGCAACAAACTCCATCTATAAAAGCAGTACAATAACACACAGACCTAAACCTAATGGCATACACCACATCAAATTTAAGCACAGATACCCACACCTACTTTTCAAAACACAATCAGATAGCTATCCAACAAACTGATACAAACTAATGCATGCGACAATGCAACTATGACAAGCAAGGTATTATCAATAAGCCAAAATCACTGAATAAGCCTAATGATTAACAATACAATGCTTGTTCCCTCATATAATGAAGTCTCGTATCTCACTTTCAATGATGTTTTCATGTATAATCTTGGGAGTATGAATAATCACTCATTCTCACAAAAGATATTCATGTGTAATGCCTAATATAATATCTTTTCCCTGTACTTATGACTAAGACCTTCGACTATTTGGACTAGGATCATTTTTAGGACTTTACAGGCTTGTAAGGTAGGCTCAAGGGGCTTTGGTATGATATTTTAAGAACATAGTGACTAAGGTCCCTCCTTGACACTATGTATTTATATACCTTTGTCATAACCTTTTATTTCATTCTCCCTTTTCTCCTATTTCAAGCTTTTCTAGGTGCTTTCTTTTCATTTTTCAGCTTTTTGCCTTGTTTTTACACTTCATTTTTCTTTATAGCTCATACTAAAGCAACACTTATTTTTCATACATTCAGTACATATGCTTATTCCTTTTCATGTATCACTAGCTTTCTCCCTCATTTTGTGTTTTACCCTTAGACCAGCCACCCTCAACTTAGGCTATTAGCTAGAGTTGAGTGCGCATTATCCAACCTTGGAACCATGCCACTTTTGGTAGCCACCCTCAACTTAGGCTTTTTGCCTCAATAAAGGAGGACAATGTTAAAGGAAGGACCAAGGCCAATTTTAGGATTTCACAACTAATAAGACTTGATCACTTGTGTTTTTACAAAGAATAGGTACATATAAGGCTCAAAAATTAGGATCAATGGATATTTTACAACTTTGGTTGGTTATTTTAGGCTAAGTGGACTATTTTAAACAATGGCCTAAGATCCTTTCCTAATCCAACTGAACTACAGTAAAAATTAGAGTAATCGGGCAAATTCTGAATCGAAACACCATACATGAATTTAGCAAATTAAGCTTACACTCACATGGCACTGATTATATTATCAACAAAAGTCTCGCAAATCATGCTTTTTATCTCAATTTACCCTCACTTATCAGAATAAGCATTGTCAACACTTAAACATGCATGGTTGTTATCTGGAATAACTAATCAAAAATTTGGTGGATATCATTTTTTCACAAAAATCACAAAAAAATACATATGCCACAGATCTCAGTACTATGTGATACACATACTCCCTAACATCCTAAACATGTTGGTTCAATAGAAAATAAATATCCATAGGGAAAAAAAAATACAGGCAAGAAAATCCCTAGGATTCAAAAATTGGGGTAATTATAGATCAAGGCTACTCCGACTTCACCGAGGCCCATAACTACTCACACTCCATCAAAAAAGAGGTGCATTTTCCTAAATGTACACAATCAAATAAAAATAAAGTACAGGGGTAAAAAAAACATACCTGGGCACCTAAGCGCCAGTGTGTGGCTGAGTAGGAAAAGGCAAATGGTATTTGGAGGAAAGGCATGATTTTAATCTTGATGAAGTGTAGAACAGGGTTGTCTTTCCATTGAGACGGGGAGATAATCCAAATCATAGTCAGTGTCCATTATTTAATTGAGAATGACGTGGTCTGCTAGTCACGTGAAACTATCAAAAGGAGTACTGTCAGCCCCCAAAAGTGCTTTCCTTCTCACGTGAAAGAATAAAGATGTTTAGCTTTTTTGTCTGCCTCCTTTACCTATCAAAGATTCTGTTAACACTGCAGATGGAACTCCCTTACCTCTTTCACACTGTGGATCTATGTCTTCATCTCAGATTCTTCATGATAGATTCAATTTTAGACTGACCACCCTCAACCTTCGTGGTTGCCTCCTAGGTAGTAGCATCAGGACTGGAGTGGCCAACACCCTTCACCTGCTCAAGCTCATGAGCCTATTGTATCTCCTCTTCTTGCCTTGATTGACTCAAGACAAGTTCGAGCTCCTCCTGGCCTGTTAACCCTTTATGTAAATGTACTGCATTAAGATCATCATCATCAGTACGGGGCCTCTTCCAAAGGGAAGGTTGTGGAAGCTCCTCAGGGGCAAATAAATCTACCACAAGCACTAGTAGTGAAGTCTCCAGTAGTGATAGCAGTACCGCCAACGTTGTTGTCTTACCAACTCGAAGTCGCTGGATCTCCATCTATGCTGCCGTCAAATCTGCTGGCCAATCCTTACTCAAGCTCTTTTGGACCCTCATCTCAAAGGCATCAATGTCGGCATCCATGGTGGAAAGATGATCCTAAATAGCATCGACCGTGTATGCCTGTATGTGCCCCTCTAACTCTGGAATCACCTGTTGGAAACAAGGCCTAATCTACTGAACTAACTGAGTCAATTGTAACTCAGCATGTGACAATCTTTGTGCCATGGCCTGTATAGATACTGCAGACATGTGAACCATGCCCCTGGTTGTTATCTGTGATAAAGTGGCCTGTGGTGCAGGAGTAGTAGTAATGGGCCCCCTCTTCTCATTTGCCTCGATTTGTGGGGGCCTCTCCTATATGGCAGTTGTAGTGGCGATGGTGGGTGGAACCTCAAGCAGTGGCACAGGTGTGAACATCTCTGGTATGGGGGGCTGGCTATGTTTGGTACTTGCTAGAGTGCTACTAGGTTCTCCTTAGCCTTAATCAGGTTGGCATCCAAAGTATGTTGAACCTCGATTAGAGAGTCCAGCTAATGTAAACTTTTCACCCCCGACTCTATACAGAGTTTTTAGATTAAGCATGGGAAGGGGATAGAGGTAGACTTATTCAGGGTCACCTCGTGAATCCACTCAGTGATGAGGCAGACCTAGTCTATCTCATAGCCATCTAATATACTGGAAACTGGCACTGCCTGCTCTGGTGTCAAAGTATTATCTGGAAGTGTCGATCAGATGCGTGATCTGACAATTGCCCATAAAAGTATGGCAAGGAAACTACGAGAAGCCTTCACGATAGGCTCTGAGCGGGTGACTACCCATGCAAGTTCTAGACTCTGCCCTGCAATCAAATCAGCTACACATCTCATCAAGCCAGCTCTGTGGTCTATATCTTTCATCATCAGTCAAGTCCCTCGTCTACCCCACTCTGTAGTCGAACTCAGCCGTGGATCTGGCTAAGATAACCCGAGGCTTCTCATAAATAGAGCGGGCTGGCTTGACCTGATCAGTAGCCTGAAATCCCTCTATACAGATGTCCCGCATACCCTCGACATACCACCAACTAGTGAGAACTTCTAGTTGAGATAGTGATGCCAGAGGTGTGGTAGAGGACTCTCTCTCTCTAACTCGTCGCTGAACCCTGACGCTGAGAGGGACTCTTCTCTAGTGATCATTTGTATAGAGTTGCTCTTATTGTGGTCTCCCTCATCAGACTAGGGAGTACGCATGACAAGACCATGGGTCTGCACAAGTTTGGCAATAGCTCGTGTCTGGGTCTGTTAGCATCGGGGTCAGATCGAACGCTGAGCTCCTCTAGTGATCCATTTGATCTTGGTGTCTTCTCCTCCATTGAGGGCTCATCTCCCAGCCTCCTCTGCATGGCCCTGATCTCCTCACATCTTAATTTCAGAGCCATAGTTCCTAAAATGTAGACATTGATGCATCTTGGTAAGCCCCACATATGAGGAAAGGAAATGCAAAAACATATCAGAATTAGTTGCATAAGAGTTTACGAGAGCACCTCTACGACCATAGTATAAACTACGAGCCATAAAAGGATCTTGTAAAAATATTATTCCTTTTTTTTTTGTTTATTAGAAATGCATCTAAGAGACTAGGTATGACTCGTAGAAGGTTCTACAAGTCATAAATGATTCCAGTTTCTGAACTTTTGCAGCCAGGGATCCATGAACCCTGTCTATGGGTCGTAACATATTTTACAACTCATAGAGGGTCTTGTCTTATGGGTACTCAGAAACTTCAAATTTCTGGATTCTTACATGAGGGGAAATTACAATTCATGGAATGTTCCACGGGTCGTAAAAGACCCTCAGTCGCCTAAGTTTTTAAGTCCATCAACGTGGATCCCTATATGACTTCCCAACCTAATCTACCAGTATTGAAGC
>JAOTQR010015715.1:0-17578 GCA_025774065.1 Solanum ossicruentum
TACAAGCCATTTATTCTATTTTTTTGTTATATTAGATAGATTTTTTTTAATCAAATATTTTAACAATTTTACTATGCATTATATTTATAATATTTAATATTTTTGTCAAACACATATTCTATGATGTTCGTCTAAAACTTATATTTTTTTAGTTTTTATGATTAATTTAATTAAAATATACTAATTTAAAAAATATAAATTGATTGTTTTATGATATTAGTTAAGAAGATATATTTATTAATTAATATTTTTTAAAATACAATATATCTTAAATATTTAATTTAATATTATTTATAAATACCTATATTTATCTAATATAAAATTTTAAATTATTTATTTTTAAAATTTTGATATAACCTTATAATTATATTCATGCAGCCAAACAACACACTTGTAATTACAATGTAATTACACTCTGGCAAACAAACAGTCTTGTGTAATTACGAGGGTGTTTTTTAATAACAGGTTCTGTAATTACTCCCCTAATAATTACACCAATTCCAATTACCAGGTGGCTTTCCCAACGGACCTTAAGTGTAATTGCAAGAAATAACTATCACAATCCAATCTAGGTTTTGGACGTGACACGACGATTAGAATCCCGAGGGAATCCAACCAAGCCTCTTAACATACATCGTATACATAAGGTAAGTAAAGACATCAATGGAAAACATAATGCGAAATTTAAGTCTCAACATGGAAGTCCCAAATATATGGGAAAACAACGAAAATCTTTGTCATGACTCGGACCTAGGATCTAGGAGTGACATGGTGAACGGGAACCTAAGAGTTTCCAAACAAGCCTTATAGTATCCATATTCACATCATCGGTTCGAAAACATATTCGAATAGTAAGCACATAATTCTAAGGGACGGAGAATGGGACTCACTCTATGGGGATATCATAGGGAATGTGAGTAACATGAATTCACAAAGTACGTAGTACATAAATACTAAGGGGCGGGTAAGTATGACTCACTCTATTGGGGCAATTCGGGACTTAGAATCTTTCACATTATACATATATCTGTATCACAAGGCTCATAACCATTATATATGACAATAACCAATAGGTAGCCAAGCCATAACATAACACATCACATATAATCATAAAGGAGTTTACAAGATGTCCAACAATGCTTCTAAACATAGATAGACCAGAGGCCAAGACATATCCCGGGCTCACCCTCGAAATAAGTAAAATAGATAGAAAACACCATTGGTAGAAGGATAGTTGGTTGTCCTTGGAAGATAGGACTTATCATAATAATCAAAACTTGCGATCCGAGTTAGACATCGTACGGTGGATGAATATACTCCTCGGTCCCTACATGGTGAGATTATGGAGGCAAAAGTATGTGTTAGTATATTTGGATGTACTAAATATGCAGGATGCAATTCATATGACTTACCTAACCTGCATTCAATGTTAGATGACAAGGGAACATAATATAAAAAAAGACATATAGTAAGAAATATAGTATACAATATGCCATGAAATCGATGGTGCATGATATGCATAATGCTCATATATATATTGGGGATGAGACCTTAACCGACATCTCAAACTCATTCGAGTTATTACATGAATTTTCCCAATGTTGACCCCCTATCAGTTAGAGAAGATTACTTGTCAAAGATAATCTACACCAAACCTTACGACTGGATCATTTTTCATATGTAGTGGCCACCTTCTTTACGACCTGGTCATTTTGGAAGGATTTTCATTATCATATCATATCAACAAATGACTAACCATCCCTTATGACCCGGTCATTTCATATATGGCTACCATTTCTCTGCTGGCACATAGTTCAAGGAAAATGAGAGGTCCCTTGGGGATAACCCTGAAACCCCCAATCCATCGGTGCTAAGTCAATCATCCCACGAGAATGCTTATATATGTATAATATTTCAAAAGAGGAAAAAAATAGTCATTTCAAATCATTTCAATGCACATTTGGACCCAAACGCCATATAGCTCAATATCATGAGAGTTATGCATAGGAATAGCCTATGCATATGCTGATATAGTTCAAGCACTCAATATGCTCAAAGAGCCAATAACAATATACATTTATGCAATCACTTTCTTGTCATAACTAATACCTTGTCAAAATCCTTTACATAAACGTAATTGGACTTACCCCACTTCATAACTTTCATAAAATCCAATGAACATGAATGCATATGTTATAAATGCTACGAGTATAACATAGGTAATGGAGATTTAATCTAAAATCAACAAAACTGTCACGACCCAAGCTTAGGGACTAGATGTAACACGACGATGGGGAACCCGAAGGAACCCCAAACAAGCCTCTTAACTTATCATTACACATCATTGGTTGCGGAAGCATATAAAAGACATAAAGAGTAAGAATAGGGGCAAAGGGGATAAGAGGAAACCTTGCATAACATCATAATTAAGAAACAAAGAATCAAAGCTCATATTATAGATACATAATATGTCCAACAAACACCTCTAATACTTAGGTAAGAGCAGGGGCCAAGACAAAGCAATCGGGTTTACCCTCATAGTCAAAATAGAACATAAAGAAGAACATCTCAATACATAATAAGAAAAACACAGACGAAGGTCCCCGAAGTAGAGGACTCAATAATTAGCTTGAGTAGTAGCGAACTAGCCACATAGAGGAGGAGGATGATCAACTTGGGCACTGGATCCTACATGGTGATATCATGTAGGCGAGAGTATCTATTAGTACGTTTGAATGTACTAAGTGTAGGATGAAATGCAATAAGAGATAAGAATCGTAATCAAATGCACAATAATAGGTAATAGGCATAATAAAACAATATGATATGTATGATTAATGCATAAGTAAAACATGCTTAAGTAACTCATTCTCATATAGAATATCATATATGTAGAAGAGACCAAGCTAGCTTTCTAAAGTACAAACCCCTTAATAGATTTGTGATGATGCCACCCCATCACTTAGGTGGTGAGGTACAAACCCTTCACTAGGTTGATGAGTACAAACCCCCATCTAGATTATCCGGGCTCTTGGTCCCCCCGGATTGGGCATGGTCTAATGCAACACTTTATATAGAATTCATCATATACATAATCTTATTTCATCAGCATAACATCATTCATATCATATCTCATGCTTTGAACCTTCAATTCCTCAAGAAACCCTAGTCGGAGATTTTATCAAACTCTTGCAGGTGTGTAATGAGGGTACAAAATCATGCAATTTAAAGATGAAATCATGTAATAAAATCCATTGTAAAACCATCATTCAACACTTTGCAACACCCTCAAGCAATATATATGAAAACCCCTCACTAAATCTTACAGTTGATCCATGATTTATAGCTCAAATTATAGCAAAACAGTCACAACTTTACATAGCTTTAACATAGTTCATAGACATGTTCATACTAGCAAACCCATTAGTAAAATAAACTTTAACTCATACAAATTGAGTAAAAAGGGGATTAGAGCACCATGGATGGAAGGACCCAATGACTAAAGCCTACATACCTTAGCTTTGAGGAAGCTCTTGATGAAGATTGAAAATGGAGGCTTGAAGCTTGAAGGAATTCCTTAGTTCTGGATGAGGGTTTTGAAACTTGAATTTGGGAGTGAAAAATATGGCTAAGTGTTTAAGAGAATATTAGGGAATGTTTAGAATGATATGGGGTGAAATATGGCTAAGTATAGGTAAAACATGTTTGGGAACACTTAGGACCAAGACCCAAAAGTCTGGGACTGAGATAGAAAAATTGGGCACAAAAATGTATAAGAGCGCGTCCTTGGTGCGTCGCTCCAGGGGCACGGATCATCTCTAGAAATCGCATTTTTGTGATTTTCAAATTTTGCTACGATTGCTCTTAAATTAGGGTTAGATCCTTTTCTCCCTAATTTTGATCCCCTGAACAAGAATATAAGTTGGATTTTCAATATCACGCACAGATTTTAAGATATATGGAATTTAAAGTTTCGGGTATTCCGAGGCACATTTTCGAGCACTTTTTGGTGTCGTTTCAAAAACATTAGGAAAATCAAGTAAAGGCATAAGTAAAAATTCACATTTAAAACATAATATGGACTTTCCATAAATCAATCTTTGAAAGGGACATATACATTCATAACTTCATAACTTCAATGTAAATCATCCAAATAGGGCTTTAATCAACTTAAAATTATTAATAAAGCATTGCCAATACAACAAATGAATTTATTAAATCATAATATTGAAAATCCATATTAAAAGTGAGCTAAGGTTCATGAAAATTCAAGTAAAAGGGTTTTGGGTCTTTTTGGTTGAAGGGGACCAAGAATCAAATCCACATACCTTAGTTAACGAAGAAGATTCAAGAAGAAATTTGGTGAAGAAAGCACCCTTTATTGATCCCCAAGTTTAAGACCCACAAGAGTTCTTTAAAAGAGATTCAAGAGTGACTTGAGAGGAATTTCAAATGTGTTGAATGAATTTAAATGTTAGGAATGAAGTTTAGGTCATCAGGAAGTCTTTAAGTAGCATAGGAGTCCCAAAAGACCTTTTGAAGAAATCATATTTACGAAAACACCATTAATGAAACGAGTTACAAAATTGAATATTTTCGTCTCAAGGGGGGTATACGGTCCATGTGGCACTACATGGACCATGTACTTACCCGTGAACTGACACTTAGAATATTTTTCTTGACGAAGGTCTAAAACGGTAATCCAATACTTAGAAAAATTTGGCTAAATCAATCACACGAGGGTTTCACGGGCAGTGTGAGGTCACTCGGTCCGTGTGACTGCCCGTACCCCCGCATTTAGAAAAAATAAAAATTTTCTACGGTGAAGTTTTGAGACAGTGATTATATAGTTAGAAAAATTTTACTCCGGAAGCCACACGGGGGGCCTTACAGCCCTTAACACACCACATGAGCCGTGTGAGGGGCCGTGTCATTATACTTGGTCCCAAATGGTGGGACTCCAAGCTTAAGTCCACCATACGATTTGGAAAGTGTCACACATTCCGTGTGGGGTCCAAGTGTGGCGTGCCTTAGCTTGAAACTCTACGCCAAGGGTCAAACAACCATCATGAGGCCAAGGGGCACTCCTAGGAGGCCTTACATGGGTTGTGTGACCTCACACGGACCATGAGGGCTCCCCTGGGGCATCACCTTGGTCCAGAGTCTCCAAAAATTGAAGTTTCCAAGCTCCAACGAGGTTGTACAACATCTGGGTCATTACATCATCTCCCCCTTAGGAACATTCATCCTCGAATATTTAAGAACAAGGCTTGAAAGGCTTGACTTAGAACATGAAACTTCCAAACACAAGATACAATACTAATTCATCATTTCAAAATCATATAGTCATTAAAATATCATATTAAAACACATTCATATCATTCAAGAAATCACGAAAAATCATTTTGGTGCATATGTATGCATGTCATGTTGTGAACTCAAGAGTGAAAGAGTTAAGACCACTTGGGAAAAGAAAGAACCTAATACCGTAGGCTTGAGTAGATTAGAAAAGATGAGGATACCATTTCATCATGTCCAACTCCGCCTCCTTAGTAGCACTCTCCACATGTTGATTTCTCCAAAGTACCTTAACCGAAGCCACATCCTTGTTATGAAGCCGCTTCACTTGCCTATCCAAAATCTCCACCAGAACTTCCTTATAAGACAAGATTTTTTCAACCTCAACACCTTCCAAAGGCACAATGATACTAAGATCACCTACCAACTTTCTCAAAATAGACACATGTAAGACCGGATGGATAGAGCTCAAATCTGGAGGTAACTCCAACCTATAAGCCACATTCCCAATTCACTTCACAATCTCATAAGGGCCTCTATATTAGATTCTTAGCTTCCCTTTTTACCAAAACATATCACACCCTTCATAGAAGAAACCTTCACATACACCAAATCACTAACATGAAACTCAAGATCCCTCTTCCTAACATCTGAATAGGACTTTTGGTGACTTTGGGCCGTCTTCAACCTCTCCCGAATCAAATTTACTCTCTCCATGGCCTACAACACCAAATCTGGGCTAATAAAAGCCATCTCTCCCAACTCAAACCACCCTACCAGAGACCTACTCCTCCTACCATACAAGGCCTCAAACGACACCATACTAATGCTAGAATGAAAGCTATTATTACAAGAAAACTCAATGAGTGAAAAATGGTCATACAAATTACCCTTGAACTCTAACAAACAAGCCCTCAACATGTCCTCCGAGGTTTAAATTGCCCTCTAGGCTTGCCCATTGGTTTGAGGATGAAAGGCGATGCTCAACTTCACCTTAGTACCGATCCTTCTTTGAAACGACTTCCAAAACTGAGAAGTAAATTAAGTGCAGTGATGTGATATGATAGACCTAGGCATACCATGTAACCTTACCAACTCTTGGATGTACAACCTTGCATAATCTTTGGCACCAAAAGTAGTCTTGACTGGTAAGAAGTGACCGGAGTTAGTCATTCGGTCAACAATAACCCAAATGGTCAAATTTCCTTCGGGTCCAAGGTAACCCAACCACAAAATCCATTCACATCCTCCTACTTCCAAGTAGGAATCTCAATGTCTTGAGTCAACTCGCTAGGCATTTTGTGCCCTACTTTCACTTGTTGACAATTAGGACATTCGGATACAGACTTGGCTATATCCTTCTTCATACTGTTCCACCAGTACACCTCTCTCAAAATCCTAATACATCTTGGTAGATCACGAATGAATAGAATAATTAGAGTTATGGGCTTCGCTCACCCTCCTAAGGTCATCTACATCTGTAATACACGACTGATCTTGATATCGAAGCACACCATCTCCCCCTTAGGAGAAGACCTCAATATTCTTCTCAGCAACCAACTTCTTCAATTCAACCAATGATGGATCTAGATCTTGTTTAGCCTTCACATTGACAACTAGCAAAAATTTGGCGCCATTGAGAACATGAATACCACCTTCATTAGAGTGTACCAACCTAGCTAAACGGTGAACATCCTTGGCCAACTACTTCCTCTCTTCCTCCATATGGGCCACACTCCCCATGGATAACCTACTAGGAGCATCAACTACAACATTTGCTTTGTCGGGATGATATAGTACACTCATATCATAGTCCTTTAGGAGTTCCAACCATCTCATTTGCCTTAAGTTAAGATCTCTTTGAGTGAACACATATTGCAAACTCTTGTGATCGGTGAAAACATCAATATACACCCCATACAAATAATGTCTCCAAATTTTCAAGGCAAATACCACCGCCACTAACTCAAGATCATGAGTCGGGTAATTACGTTCATGCACCTTTAATTGCCTCGATGCATAAGCTATCATCTTACCATGTTGTATAAGTACATAACCTAACCCAATCTGTGAAACATCATAATACACCACAAACCTATTCAAGCCATTTGGCAAAGTCAAAACAGGCACCGATGTAAGTCGATCCTTCAAAGTCTGAAAACATTTCTCGCATTCATCCGACCATATAAACTTAACCTTTTTTAGGGTCAACTTTGTCAATGGAGATGCGATAGATGAAAACCCTTCAACCAACCTTCTATAATAGCTAACCAATCCAAGAAAACTCCGAGTATCTGAGGGAGTCAATGGTCTAGACCAATTTTTCATGGCCTCAGTCTTCTTCGGGTCAACCTTTATACCATCATCGGATACCATATGACCAAGAAAAGCTACTTCACCCAATGAAATCTCACATTTGCTAAACTTGGCATACAACTTCTTCTCCCTCAAGGTTTGAAGAACCAACAACAAATGATCCATATGCTCCCACTCACTTCGGGTGTAAATAAGAATATCATCAATGAAGACAGCTGCAAAACTATTAATGAATAGCTTGAACACCCAATTCATTAGATCCATCAACACGGCTGAAGCATTAGTTAGGCCAAACGACATCACCATAAATTCAGAATGCCTATACCTAGTCTGAAAAGCCATATTAGGAGTACCACACTATCTAACCTTCAACTTATGATACCCGTAACGGAGGTCAATCTTTGAGAAGTGGGTAGCCCTTTAAAGTTGGTCAAATAAGTCATTGATTCTAGGCAACAAATACTTGTTCTTGATGGTCACCTTATTTAATTGCCTATAATTAATGCACATCCAAAAAGACCTATCTTTCTTTCTTACAAATAGCATTGGAGCACCCCATGGCGATATACTTGTCATACTGAAGCCCTTCTCCAACAAATCATTCAATCAATCTTTCATTGCCTTCGATTCAGCCAGTGCTATATGATAAGGAAGAATAGATATAGGTTGAGTATCCGGGAGAAGATCTATGCCAAGGTCTACTTTCCTTTGGGGAGGAATACCGGTCAAGTCTTTAGGGAATACATTCAGAAACTCATTCACTACTGGAACTGACTCAAGAGTAGGTGATTCGAACTCCACATCCTTGACCCTCATAATATGATAAATACACCCCTTGAGATCATCCAGGCCTTAGGGTAGGAAATAAACCGACCTTTAATAGCGGAGTCACTACCTTCCCATTCGAGAACGGGCTCATCTAGAAGTTGGAACTAGACCTTCCGGGTTCTACGATCCATAGAGGCATATGATGCATGCAACCAATCTATTCCAAGAATTACATCAAAATCAAACATCTCAAGTTCCACAAGGTCACATGGAAAAACGTTATGCAACACAAAAATAGGACAATCACGATAAACTTTATGAGCAACAACAGATTCACCGACGGGAGTATAAACTAAAAAGGGATCCCTCAAGATTTCGGGGCTCAAACCAAACTTAATAGCCAACAGAGGAGTCATAAAAGACATATTTACACTCGTGTTAAGCAAATCATAAGTATCAAAATCAAGACTTTTAACATAATAGTCACAACATCTGGAGCCTCCTCAAATTCTTGACGTACATGATGAGCATAAAACCTATTGTTCCTCTGGGCAACACCTTGTGGAGCTCTTTGCTAGCCTTTCACATGTCACGACCCAAGCCTAGGGCCTAGATGTAACACGGTGAATGGGCAATTCGAGGGGATTCCAAACAAGCCTCTTTACATATCCTTGGTCAAGGAAGCATTAAACAACATTGATAAGAGTAGAAATAAGGGCAAAAGGGGCTAAGGGAAAGCCTTTCATAACATAAGACATCATTAAATCAAGAGAGTCAAGGCTCATAACATAATTACATAACTTGTCCAACAACAACTCTACTACATAGATAAGAGCGGGGGCCAAGACAAGTAATCAGGCTCACCCTCATAGTCATAAGTGTACAATAAAGGAAAAAAAGTCTTAATACACATCATAAAATCAAAGTCATTATCCTCAGAATTGTAGACTCACCAACTAGCTTTGGGTAGAAGTATTAGCCACGAGGAGGAGGATGATCAATCGGTACTCTAATCCCTACATGGTAACAACATGTAGGCATAGAATATGCATTAGTAGATTTGAATGTACTAAGTATGTAGAATGTAATGTAACAAGAGATAGGAACATGGCAAAATGCAATATTGTAAGCAAGAGATAACAAATTAGCAATATGATATGAATGAATGATACATGAAGTAAAACATGCTTATATAGAACATATTACATTTTAAGAAGGTGACCATCATTACATAATGAAGGCCTACTACCTCCTTGGTGAGGCAACTGAAATATATACCCCCAATGTGGTAGCACGGGCCTACCACCCCCCGAGCTAGGCGATTGAGTTATATACGCCCCAATGTGGTAGCACGGGCCTATAACCCCCCGAGATAAGCGATTGGGGTATATAACCCTCCACATGGTAGCGCGGGCCTATCAGCCCCCGAACTAGGAGAATGAGGTATATACCCCTCAATGTGGTAGTTCGGGACTACTACACCTTGAACTAGGAAATTGGTCAACTTTCATCACAATAGATACTTTTCATGAAACCATCATATAAATACCTTCCTTTCATCATCATAGAGTAACTCAAGTCATAGGTCATGCAATGGATCATCAATAGTTCAAGAATCCAAAACTGGACATTTTATCAAACATTTGGTGGGTATGTAAGGCTAGTGTAAGATCATGCAATTCAAGAGTGAAATCATGTAAGAAAATTTAATGTAAAACCACCTACCAACACTTGGTAATACCCTCATGCAATATACATCAAAACCCTTCATCAAATCAAACAATTAACCATAGATTCATAGCTTAAAACATGCTAAAATAGTACAATTTCATGAAACCCCAACATTGTTCATAGTCTAATTCATAATAAGCAAGACCCATAAGTAAGTCAACTTGAAATCATGCAATTTAAGTAAAAAGGAAGCTTGGGCTTCATGGGTGAAAGGAACCCATAAATGAAACCCACATACCTTAGAATTTCTTGATGAATATTTGAATGGAGACTTGAAGCTATGAATTCCTTAAGATCTGGAAGAGATTTGAACACTTGAATTTTCAGAGAAATATTAGTCTAAGGGTTTGAAAGAGTATTGAGGAATGACTTGGATGATATGAAGGTGAAATATGGCTAAGTATAGGTATTTTCACGCGTGGGAAGACTTAGGACTAAGACCCAAAAGTCTTGGACCAGACTAAAATAACTGGCACAAAAATACACTGAGGCGCGCTAGCTCACTAGAAATTGCATTTTGTGATTTTCAAATTTTGCTACAGTTGCTCTTAAATCAGGGTTAGATCCATTCCCCACTCAATTTTGCCCCTTGAACAAGAATATGAAGTTGGATTTTTGATATCACGTACGGATTTTGAAATATATGGGAATTATGATTTTAGGCACTTTCGAGGCATATTTTCGAGCACTTTTTGGGGTTGTTTCAGCCAACCTTGAGCCACTATACCTTGACTTCTCTGAGCATACTTAGGACAATCAACAATCTTATGTTTTTTATCACCATACCCATAGCATGCACCTAACTCCTTCTAACAAGCACCCAAGTGATTTTTCTCACACTTGTCACATCGGGGAAACCATGGCCCATCACTTATCAATGCCTTAGGAGGAGGCATCCTAGCATTAGAAACCCGAGCATTAGAACCTTGGCCCTGTTGGAAGCAACCAAAACCACCACCCTGAGAGCTGGAGAATCCATCATCAAAACCTGTCCTCTTAGGATCATGTACTCTCCTCCCCTTGAGTTTCTCCGCTTCAATTTTCTCCGCATAAATCATGAGTCTAGATATATCCATATCTCGAATGAGCATCGTTGTAGGAAACTCTTTCACAATCAAGTCACAGATACCAAAAATGAACTTGTGCATCCTTGCATGAGGGTCTGCCACAAGTGTAGGAGCATACTTGGAGAGCTTAGTGAACCTACCACCCTGTTTAAAGTTGATAAACTCAGTCCGTTTGGCTTCCCTAAGCTCAAGTGGAAAGAAGCGATCCAGAAAAGTAAGCTTGAACTTTTCCAAATTAATAGCATTACCACAAACCCCCTCCATCGATTATTGAGTATACCACACCTAAGCCATATCATTCAACTGATAAGTAGTGAACTCAACTTTCTCTTGAGAAATGATACCAATAATAGTCAACACTTTAGTGAGTTCATCAATGAACTCCTGAGCATCCTCATAAGCTTTTGACCCATAAAACCCCGAAGGGTTCATTCAAGTGAAATCGCTCACCCTAGAGGTCGGAGTAGGATCCCTAGGAAGATTAGCCTGCCTAGTATGAGAAGTCACCACCTGGGAAAGCATAGCAAAGGTTGTACAGAATTCGCTATTAGAGATAGGCTCTTCTATTGGCCCTTGAGGTACTTGACCCTTACTAGTTGGGGCTAGACTGGGAGGTCTTACTTGAGGCACCTTCTATAATATAACAAGGACACCATTAAGATAAGGAAACCAAACATACAAAACATAGCATGAAAGGCATAAAGAAGTGAGACAATTCCTAGAATGTCTTCGTAGTCTCCCACTCATATGCATGACACACTTCACACCCATGAACAAAACTCTACTTGACTCGGCAGCTTAGATTCCGGAGGACCATTTATAAACCTAGTACTCTGATACCAAGCTTGTCATGACCTAGACCTAACTTTAGGAGTGAAATGACGAATGGGAACCCGAGAGTTCCTAAACAAGCCTCGTAGTATCCATATTCACATCATCAGTTCAAAAGCATATTCGAATAGTAAACAGATAATTCTAAGGGACGGGAGAATAGGAATCACGTTATATCACAGGGAATGGGAGTAACATGAATTCATCAAGCACGTAGCACATAAATACTAAGGGGCGGGTAAGTATGACTCACTCTATGGGGTAATTCGGGATAGGATCTTTCACATCATACATATATCCGTCTCAAAAGGCTCACAACCATTACACATGACAACAACCAATAGGTATCCAAGCCATAACATAACCTCCAATCATAACAAATAATATATAACCGTGAAGGAGTTTACAAAATGTCCAACAATGCCACCAAACATAAGATAGGTTGGGGGTCAAGACAAACCCCGGTCTTACCCTCAAAATAAGTAAAATAGATAGAAAGCACCATAAGTAGAAAGATGGTGGTTTGTCCTTGAAAGATAGGACTTATCATAACAAGCAAAACTTACAATCTGAGTTAGACATCGTACGGCAAGTGAATGTACTCCTCAGCCCCTACATGGTGAGATCATGTAGGCAAAAGTACGTGTTAGTACGTTTGAATGTACTAAGTATGAGGGATGCAATGCATATGGCTTATCAAATCTGCATTCTATGTTAGATGATAAGTGCACATAATATAAAAATAGACATATAGCAAGAGATATAGTATAAATATTCCATGAAATCGATGATGCATGATATGCATAATGCTCATATATATAGTGAGGATGAGACCTTAACCGACATCTCAAACTTATGCGAGCTATTACATGAATTTGCCAGATGTTAACGCCCCATCAGTTAGAGAAGGTTACTTGCCAAAGGTAATCTACACCATACCTTGCGACCTGGTCATTTCGTATGTGGTGGCCACCTTCCTTACAACCTGGTCATTTTGGAAGGATTTCCATTATCATATCATATCAATAAATGAATAGTCATCCCTTAAGGCCCAGTCATTTCATAGATAGCTGCCATTCCTATGCTGATACATAGTGCATGGAGAAAGAGAGGACCCTTAGGGCTAGCCTTGACCCCTAATCCATAAGTGCTAAGTCAACGTCCCATGAGAATACTTATATATGTAAATGATTTCAAAAGAGGAAAAAATAGTCATTTCAAATCATTTCAATGCACGTTTGGGCTCAAAAGCCAAATCATAACTCAATATCGTGATACTCATGCATAAGAATAGCTCATGCACATGTCGACATGGCTCAAGCACCCAATACTCTCAAAGAGCCAATAACAATAGATATTTATGTGATCATATTCTTGTCATAAACAATACCTTGTCAAAATCCTTTACATAAACGTACTTGGGCTTACACCACTTCATAACTATCATAAAATCGAATGAACATGAATGCATATGCTATGAATACTATGAGTATGACATGGGTAGTGGAGGTTAAATCTAAAATTAACAGAACATTAGGAAATTCACGTAAAGGCATAAGTAAAATTCACATTAAAAACATAGTATGGACTACCCATGAATAAAACAAGCTTTGAGAGGGACATGCACATTCATAACTTCATAACTTTAATGTAAATCATCAAAATAGGGCTTTATTCAACATAAAATCATCAATAAAGCGTTTCCCATGAATCAAATGAATTAATTAAATAATAATATTAAAAATCCATATTTAAAGTGAGCTAAAGTTTATGAAAATTCAAGTAAAAGGGTTTTGGGTCTTCTTGGTTGAAAGGGGCCAAGAATCAAACCCACATACCCTAGCTAATGAAGAAGATTCAAGAAGAAATTTGGTGAAAAAAGAGCCCTTCCTTGATCCCCAAGCTTAAGACACACATGAGTTCTTTGAAAGAGATTTAAGAGTGACTTGAAAGGAATTTCAAATGTGAGGAATGAATTTGAATGTTATGAATGAAGTTTAGGTCATTAGGAAGTCTTTAGGTAGCATAAGAAGTCCCAAAAGACCTTTAGAAGAAACTGCATTAACGAAAATGCCATTAATGAAATGAGTTGGAGAATTGAATATTTTCATCTCAAGGGAGAGTATACAGTCCGTGTGGCACTACACGAACCGTGTACTTGCCTGTGAACCAATACTTAGAAAATTATTCTTCAGGAGTGTCCGAAATAGTAATCCCATACTTAGAAAAATTTGGCGTCACGACCCAAATAAGGGCATAGATGTGACACGACACAAGGAGAACCTGAAGGAACCCCAAACAAGCCTCTTAACATATCATTACATATCTTTGGTCGTTAAAGCAATTAAACAAAAATAAAAGAGTAGAAATAAGGGCATAGGGACTAAGGGAAAACCTTCACTTGATAAAACATCAAGAGAGTCAAAGAGAGAATCAAGCTTACAACATCATTACATACTTGTCCAACAACACCTCTAAGCATAGAACTTAGCGGGGGACAAGACAAGCAACCAGGATCACCCTTATAATAATGACAATAAGTAATCTGGATATATAAGATATAGTCTAAACATAAGCATAAGAGAAGATAGATATTATCCCCGGACTTGAGGACTCACCGAAAGCTAACTTGAACAATCCGTCTAGCCACGAGGGGGAGAATCAATGGGAGCTCCGCTTCCTACATGGTAATATCATGCAGGCATAGAGTATGCATTAGTACGCTTGAATGTACAAAATATATTGGATGCAATACAACAAGAGATAAGCATCATAGGCAAAATGCATAATCATAAGCAATGAGTAGCATACTAACAATATGACATGTATGAATGATAATTCAAGTAAAACAGACCATCATTTGGCTAATGGGTTTATCACCTCCTATCCTAGGTGCTTGAGGTACCAACCCTTCAACTTGGTTCTCGAATGTACCACCCCCTATCTAGGTGATTGAAGTACCAACCCCTCAATTTGGTTAATGAGGAACCGACACCTTATTTCGATTAATGAGGTACAAACCCTTCAATTCGGTTAATGAGGTAACAACCCCTCAATTTGGTTAATGGGGTACCAACCCCTCAATTCGGTTAACGAGGTACCAACCTCTCATTTTGGTTAACTTCTATCAGTATAGATACTTTCCATGAAATCAACACATGAATACCATACTTTCATCGTCATAAAGTTATTCAACTTATAGACCATGCTCTAGACCTTCAACAACTGAAGATACATAATCCAGACATTTTCTCAAACACTTGGCTGGTGTGTAATGCTAGTGTAAAATCATGCAATTAAAGAGTAAAATCATGCATGAAATCTTTAAGTAAAATAGCCTACCAATACTTAGTAATACCATCTTGCAAAATACATTGAAACCCCTCATCGAATCCCAAGAGAGATCATGGTTCTAAAGCTTAAAACATGCATAATCATAATAGGTAAATCATCTCATGGTATAGACTTAAACATGAGTAATCATGTATTTTTCAAACTAACTTTCATAAAATCCCAATATAGTATATGACCATAATCTCTGATGAATAATACCCATAAGCAACACAACTTGGAAACATGTAATTTTCATAGAAATGGAAGATTGGGCTTCATGGATGAAAGGTACCCATGAATGAAACCCACGTACCTTAGACCTTGAATTTCTTGAAATGGAGTTTAGAAAGACTTGAAGCTTGGAATGGTGTCTTGAAATCCACAACTAGTTCTTGAGTTTTCTTGAATTTGTATTGGGGTTTTGATGGAGGCTTTTGAGAAAATTTGAGAGTGTATTCCAATTATGAAGAGTAAATTTGATCTTTAGGAATAGGGTTAGGTACATACGAAGTGTTCAGATAGCATAGGAATCCCCAAAAGATCAATCGAAATGGATAAATTTATGGAATGTCATTAATAAGGCGTATATCAGCAAAAACCCATATATACCCTTGGACATATGAGTTCTACGAAAACGGGCATAACTTCTTCATCTGAACTCTAAATAAGGTAAAACCAAGTGCGATGGAAAGCTAATTCAAAGAGCTTTTATTTGGTAGGTCATGGGATACCCAATTTGTTATGAGTTAAGTGATATGTCCCTTTAAATTTGACCCTCATACCTGTAGTTGTGCAAAACTTAGCAAACGAAAATTTCTTTGAAGTAGGCTTGATATAAGGGACCCACGATGGTCTTAAATGACATAAACAAGCTTGACTTAGATTTGAATAAGAGCTTGAAACTTGAATGAGTTTCTTGAGATCCAGAAGTTAGTTTGGGACACTTGAATTGGGTGAAATATTTGTCTAAGTGTTTGAGAGAGTATTGGTGAATGTCTTGTATGATATGAAAATGAAATATGGCTAAGTTTAGGTATTTTCACGTATGGGAAGGCTTAGGCTCAAGACCCAAAAGCCTTGGACCGAAGCACAAAACTGGGTACGAAAATACACCATGGCGCGCTCCTAGCGCATAACGCCTGGGGAGCGAATCTTCACTGTTTTCGCCAACTTTGAAATTTTGAATTTTGCTACGATTGTTCTAAAATTCAGGTTAGACCCATCACCTACTCAATTTAACCCACTGAACAAGAATATGAAGTTGGATTTTCGATATCATGCACGAATATTGAGATATATGTAAATTTTGATTTCGAGCACTTCCAAGGCACATTATTTGGCACTTTTTAGTGTTGTTTCAATATCTCTGTCCTGGGAACATTCGTCCTCGAATGTTAAAGAGACATATATAAGAAGAGTAATCATGAAGAAATCATCCCTAGCAAGAATGCAACAATATGCTTAAACACCATTTTCAAAATCTTAACATGAGTGTTAAAATCATCATGAACTTGTCAACGTAAAGATGAATGCATGCAATGACATGGGGGATGAAACATAAGACTTGGAATCATAAAAAAAAGGAATTGATGTGTTTTTGTAAGCTTGAAAAAAGAATGAAAAACGTATGGATATCGCTTCTCCATGCCCGCTTTGGCTCCCCGAGAGACATTTTCAACTTGACGAATCCTCTAAAGGGCCTTGACGAACACCATATCCTTACTAATTAACTTTTCCACCCTTTCATCCAATGCTTCCACCGGGACCCTCTCCTAAGCCAAGTCATCCTCCACAACACCCACAACCTCAAAGAGTTTCTATAGCACTAGAGTCACCAAAACATCTCCTCAACCAAGATATATTAAGAACCAACCAATCCATTTCCATATCCATAGGCAACTCCAACTTGTATGTATCCTTACTAATTCCCCACAACACTATATAAGGACTCACTAACCTCCCACTTCAAACCACCCAATCGGGGACGTAAAACATCTACCATATGGAGTCTCAAAAGGAGCCATACCAATGATAGAATGATAGCTACAATTAGTCTCATCAAGAACCCTCTTTCTCAAGTCATCAACACTAGGCACACAACCTACCTTGGTACCTAAGGGAACCATCTCCCCCTTGGGAGAAAACCTCCACCTTGCGAATGCTCACTGAAGCCTTCAATTCTAATAAGGAGGGATCAAAATCTTGCTTTTGTTTTACCTCATCAACTAAGGAAG
>JAOTQR010015736.1:5627-17577 GCA_025774065.1 Solanum ossicruentum
ATATTGTGCATTAATATAATTGAATTAATTATTCAAATCCAATAAAAGATAGATTCAATTAAAAGTCCAAATTCATTTATTTGGGCTATAAAAGATGGCCCAATTGGACCTAATATCTTCTCATCTAAGAGGTCCACTTGATGTCACGTGTCAGATGACATGGTATGCCAAGTCAAACAAAGAAGTTAATAGATCACGCCATGTGTCAAAATGACGTGACATTCCTATCTCAATCAAAGACCAATAAAATGCACCACATGTACAAGTGGTGTGTCCCAACCAATCAAATATTGACATGTCACTTAAAAGAAAACCTGTTCCTATCACTTTTCTTAAACCTATTCCTGTCACTTTTCTTATGCTATGTTACCTTAAATTTAGTTGGCCGGAAAAAATCCTGATTCCATCATAACTCCTCTGTTCTACAACTATATATAGGGGACCTCATAATTTCGAATTGACAAAAAGAATTCTAACAAAAAGCTAGAGAGAGCAATCAAGCATTCAAGCATTCAAGTTAAAGAACGCATCAAGATCAAGACCACCAAATTCAAGAACAAGTCCAAAAGCTCTTGATTCAAGTACAATCTAAGATATTGTTCAAGAACAAGTTCATCAAATCATTTAGTCAAGATCAAGACCAATGAATTCAAGATTAAACCCAAATGCCCTTAAATTCAAATACAAGTCAAGACCAAATTCATCAAGTTTTACAAGATTCAAGATCAAGCTAAAGATCCATTGAATTTATATTTGAAAAGGAGAATCAGAGGATTCATAGAGATTGTAGAACCCACTCCTTGAAATAAAATATTACAATTGTAGAAATTTTTTTCATTCTTTGACTATTAATTTCACGATGTGAATTTTATTGTCATACAAATTCTGGTATGCCTAGTAGTACAATCTCTACCTCTCATTTCAACATTTCAAGCATAAAAGAATATTGAAATAGCTTCCAAGAAGATCTCCCAATCAACTTCCTCCAAGGCTGCTGATTCCAAGTTGTAAAGGGAATCTTGGGCGTTACTTTTGGAAGTGTTAGAGCTGTTACAAAGAGCAAATCCACTATGCTAGGAAAATAAATATTGCTAGTGGCATCCGCACCAATCCCTGATTTTGGATCTTCAACCCCAAAAGGAGCAAGGTCCTCTACAAATAATTTAGAAGAAGAAAGTAGTGTTGCTGAGCAAATCAAGCAGACTTTGGCTCTACTTGAGGTCTCTGCTTCCAAGAACTATATCGCAAAAAAAGAGCATGACTCATCCAATGAATCTTATCTATATACATCACATAGTGTAAGCCCTTTGAAGATTAAATTTCATAATAATTTGTGTTATTCTTCAATGCCTCCAACAATCATGTAAGCGATGACAACTAACACTTCATCCATGGAGGAACAACAATCAAATTTGGTAAAAATGATTGAAGGATTGACCAAGCATGTGCAATATCAAGAGTCTCACATTGATAAGTCGATGGATAAGGTGGGCGACTTACTAGATGAGGAATCTACCCATGCACATGGGAAGGGTATTGAAATTCAAGAGACTAAAAATCCTATAAAGCAAGTACCACCTATCAAGGAGATGCTAGTTTCTGCTGAAGGGATGATCCTACTCGATCAATTAAAGGAGTTCATTGAAGGGACCATCAAAGACAAGTATGAAGTCTCCGCTAAATCTTCCCATATGTAAACCAAGCCTTACACTTCAAGGATTGATAGACTTAAAATGTATAGCGGTTATCAACCTCGTAAATTTTAATAGTTCGAAGACAAAGGAAATTTGAAGCAACATATTGCACACTTTGTGGAAAGATGTAATAATGTTGGGACCTGTAGAGACTATCTCGTCAAATAGTTCATTCCCTCCTTAAAAGGAAATTCCTTTGACTGGTGCATCGATCTTGAGCCGCACTCCATTGAAAGTTGGGAGCAACTAGATCATGAATTTTTCAATCTCTTCTATAGCACATGACACATGATGAGCATGGTGGAACTTACAAATACTCATCAAAGAAAAGATGAACTAGTCATCGACTTCACAAATTGGTGGAGGAATGTGAGCCTCAATTCCAAAGATAGACTTAGTGAAGCTTCTGCAATAGAAATATATATCCAAGGAATGCACTGGAGGCTTCTCTACATCTTACAAGGAATCAAGCCAAAGTCCTTCGAAGGTCTAGCTATTTGTGCTCATGACATGGAGTTGAGCATGTCTTCTTATGATGCTCATCCATTATCCTCGCAAAGGAAAGGATAAGCAAGAATAGAAGAGATGGAGTAAATTTGTGTTAAAAATGACAACAAGGAATCCATGAATGTCAATGCATCAATCCTGAAGTTCGCTACAAAGGAAAGAAGGAAGCAAAGTGTGAAGAAAACTTTCCAAGGGTGTCCAAATCAAAATTAGACTTTAAGAGAGATACAAGAAAAGGAATATCCCTTTCTAGATTCTGAAGTCTCTTAAATACTTGATGAATTGGTTGAGCTAAAGCTCATCGAGTTGCCCAAGATGAAATGACCCGATAAAGCTGAAAAGATTGACGATCCAAATTATTACTAATATCATAGATTTTAGGTCATCCTCTAAAAAGTGTTTTGTCTTGAAAGACAAAGTTATGTTGTTACGACCCAAGCTTAGGGCCTAGACGTGACTGGCGAATCGGGAACCCAAAGGAACTCCAAACAAGCCTCATAGTATATCATTACATATCCTTGGTCGTGAAAACAACTAAATGACATTTGAAGGACAAAAGGGGCTGAGGGAGAACTTATCATAGCATAGAGTCAAGAGATAATAGAATCAACTCATAGCATAAATACATGGCTTTGTCCAACAACACCTCTACTACATAGATAATGGTGGGGGACAAAACATACAACCGGGCTCACCCTCATAGTTATAATTACATGATAAAGTAAAGAGAATCTTAATACATAATGTGAGAGAATAGTCCTTGTCCCCAGAATAGAGGACTCACCAAAGGCCACAAGAAGAATCAATAGGAGCTCCGGTCCTTACATGGTGATATCATGTAGGCAAGATTATGTGTTAGTACGTTTGAATATACTAAGTATGTGGGATACAATGCAACAATAAACAAGCTCCATAGTCAAAATGTATACATTAGACAATAGGCATGGTATAGCAATATGGCATGTATGATCGATCCATAAGTAAAACATACTGGGGTAAATCATGCTTATATAAAATATCATATGTGTAGAAGAGACCAAGCTACAATCCCAAATTTGGATGGGAGATGTTGTTCACACCCATACACCCTGGTGTCAAGGTACTTACCCCTCACATGGTAGATGTCGTTCATACCCGGACATCCTGGTGGCAAAGTGCTTACCTCTCACATGGTAGATGTCGTTCACACTTGGACACCTTGGTGGAAGGTACTTACCCCTCACATGGCAGATGTCGTTCACACCTGGACACCCTAGTGGCAAAGCACTCCCTCCTCACATGGTCATCCGGGCCCTTATGCCCCCCGGACCGGACATGGTCTAATACAACACATTATATAAAACATACATATATACATCATGTCCATAACCTCATTTCATCATTTAAACATCACACATATCATATCTGATGCTTTGAACCTTCAATTCCTCAAAAAATCATAACCAGACATTTTATCAAACACCTTGGAGGTGTGTAATGGGGGTAAAAAAGCATGCAATTTAGAGATAAAATCATGCAGGAAAATCAATGGTAAAACCTTTAATCAACACCTTGTAACACCCCCAAGACATTCATATCAAAACCCCTCATCAAATCCAATATTAGATCCAAGATTTAAAGCTCAAAACATGCTAAAACAACCATACTTTCATTAACATCAATCACTGTGCAGTAAATTTCTCAATATACAAAATTGACAAAAAAATCTACTTTAAATCATATAATATTAGTGAAAAGAGGGTTTAGGCACCATGGGTAGAAGGACCCAATGGTTCAACACCACATACCTTGACTTTGGAGAATCTTTGAAGAAGATTGACGATGGAGACTTGAAGTTTATGAGATCCTTGATGAAATCCTTAAGATTGGCCTTGAGTTTGGGACTTGAATTTACGGTGAAATATGAGTCTAAATGCTTGAGTAAGTTTTGGGAAATGTTTAGGATAATATGAGGGTGAAATAAGGCTAAATATACGTATTTTCAAGTGTAGGAACCCTTAGGCCCAAGACTTATAAGTCTTGGACCGAAAAAATGAGAAAGGCACCAAAAATATAGGGGCGCATCATGAAGGTGACGTGAACACTCCACTGGAGTCAACATTTTCTGCACGAATGAGTTTTATGAAAATAGGAACTCAGAATGAGGTGAAACGAAGTGAGTTGGAAAGCTAATTCAAAGGAATTTAAGTTGGTAGGTCGTGGACCACTTAGTTTTTTGTGTACTAAGAGATATGTCCCTTCAAATTTGACCTCCTAAATGGCGTATTTTGTTATTTTTGGATTTTGATACGGATGCTCTAAAATTCAGGTTAGACCCATTTCCCACAATTTGACCCCCTAAATAATAATATGAAGTCGTATTTTCAAAATAATGAATGGACTTTTAGATATATAGAAATTACGATTTTGGGTACATCCAAGACACGTTTTCGGGCACTTTTTGGGGTCTTTACATATGCAATTGGATAGGAAGAGAAGATTATCCTTGATGATGGGAAATCTAGTTCTAACTAAATCTCCATCACTCTTGGATCACTTGACCTAGTCCAAATATATAGCTTTGGAAGAGAGAAGTCCTTAGTGCCCAACAAAACCCAAACTGATAGAGAGATTATGATGAAGGTTGGATTCTCGTGACCAGGCAGAGACGTAAGAAGACGAGTTCAAGAAAAGAATCATCTAAGAAATCGACCAGAGGGAGGATAGTGATGAGACTGAATAAGCAAAAGATAATCAAGCATCCAAAGGAAGCAGAGTTGGAAGTGCATCACTACCAGAAACCACGACATCTTATGACTTTTGGAGAGTTCTTACCAAGTTGGTTTCATGCAAAGACTATCCAAGACAACATCGAGGCATCATGTTTTCATGCCAACAAAGGAGAGATAATAAGTGAAACTTCATCAAGGATGTCTCTCACAGACAAAGAACAAGCAATAGGTGAAATGCCATCAGACGTTTCCCCCCTTGTCCTCTGAAAAGCCTATAGTACCTTCTACTCAAGAAGTACATGCATGTGACACAAAAATCACATTTACAAATGATGATCTTCTATTTGGAGAAAAACTACATAATCATCCTTTGTATATGATGGGTCACATGCTAGAGAAGATGATAAACAAAATCTTGATTGATGAAGGATCTGGAGTTGACATTTTGTCCATCCATATGTTGAAAGAAATAAGCATCACGATTGAGGAACTTAGCGAAAGTCGATTGTTACTACAAGGATTCAATCAAGGGGAGCAGAGGTCTATAAGCTCCATCAAGTTAAAATCCATATTGGAGATTTACGATCCAGCGCACAGATACATGTGATCAATGCAAAGACTTCATAGAATATCTTACTTGGTAGGCCTTGGGTCCATGAGAACAAAATTGTCTCATACTTCTATTATCAATGTTTAAAGTATTTTCAAGATGGAATTGAGAGGAAAATAGTTACTGATGATAATCTTTTCACTGAAGCTGAGTCAGACTTTGCTGATGCAAAATTCTATTTGAAGAGTTACGTAATGAAGGAGGCAAAGCTTGACAATGTCAAATCAACGGAGTCCAATACGTTTGCTAGCAAAAGAACTAATGTGGTTGTCAAAAAGGTCAAGGAAAATATTAGGGAGCTTGATTCCTATCCAATTAAAGGCAAGATCTTCCTCAAAATAAAAAGTCGACTTTTGTGCCCTACTATGTTTCGAAGTTAAAGAAAGAAGGGGTTCAATCATCTAACATTCAAGGAAATGTACTGGGAGGAATATCTCTTCCTATTAAATTCATTGATGCAATCAACTTGTCATCAAAGATACAGGGAAAGTTTGTGGCTCAAAATCCACCTCAAGATATCTTGCTCGATACAAAACATACAAAAGACTTTGATCCAAATGCTTACAAGTTATTTGCAAAGCTTGGATATAACCCTGATGAGCTATCCAATTTAGGAAAACTTCCATCAAATGATATCACCAAGAAAGTACGTGAGGATTTAGGCTATAGCCAACCACTGCCAATCCCTATCTTCATACGAAGAGCAAGTAATAATTATGTCACCATAAAAGATGAGTCTAATTCTTCTAACAAAAGGTCTTCTATCTTCGGTCAACTTGGAAGACCCAATACAAGAACTTCTATATTCGAGTGGTCGAGGCTATAAAGGAAAAAAAGTAACAACAATCAAAGAAGTTACCTAAGGGTGAGGAAACTTTCTCTTCAGAATCAAAAGGATATTAAAAGAACAATTCCCTCTAAGATGAAGCTAAACAGTGGAACTCATGGTTTCATGCGAAGAGGAACTAAAGGCAAGACTCACATTGTGTTTTACACCAAGGAGCATGAGGAAGATAAAGAAAGAATAGGCTCCTCGTATCATATTACAATCTTAAGTGATCTCGATGCCTCATCTCAAATGATGATTGGTGAAGGATTAGAATACGTTGCTCAGTGTCATCATATATCTGTTAATGACAATGATCCACAAGAAGAAGAAGATGCTGGAGATGCTCCGCCAGAACTGGAAGAAGGGGTGAAGGCAAGAATAGTTCCCTTGAAGGAAGTTAACCTTGGCACTAATGAAGAACCAAGGCCAACTTACCTGAGTGTCGTTCTAGAAGATGATGAAGAAACCGCTTATGTAAATCTATGATAATGTTCAAACATACTCCTTTTTAAAGAATATGGATGATTGTTAGCAATATATTTACCTAACTAAGAGTCGGGATCAATTCCACAAGAAATACGTTGAAACAACTCTACTAGTTATCCTACTTCGATCATTGGTTCTATTTTCAGAAAACAAATAATGCGAAAATGTAAAAATGGGGGGTTTTGAACTAAGATCTAAATGAACTACGAATGAAAACTAAAGTAAACTATGGCTTAAATAGTTTAATGGTGACTAGGGTTATGGTCCCCATAACTCCCAACGCAATAGCCAAATTTGTTTAGTAAACTCATTCATGATTGTGTATACAAGATCAAACAAGTTAGGTGACATCTAAAAGATTCACCTTTGGGTTCTTCATAGATGCATTTCATTCATCACCTTTCAGTCTTAGAACGTGCTCTCTTTAACCCTTGCGATGGACCCTAGAATACTCTTACCTTCTGATCTCAAGTACTTAGACTAGGTTAATAACCCCGAATTTCTGTCATAGAGTTCTTTTCCTAATCACTACATCTCTTTCGAGCATGTAACAAACACAAGTTTACCCTAATGCATCAACTCATTATGTAAGAAATTAAAGTGAACATTATAATGTATACAACAAGCAATCCCGATATTTACCCAAAATTTGTCTATCTCATTGAGTTATCATGGTTCCTACAACCCTACTTGTGGGTTTAAATTATCAAACTTGCAAGAATTGAAACAAGAATCATGTTTAAATTCATAGTTAAATCACTTACAAGGAAGTATATATCAATTCTTGAAGTCACACAAAGAAACGAGAGACGAAAACTTGATTCGCACTTCAAACGATGACCAAAACCACAACTCATGTTGCTGGAAAATTATTCATTGTCCAGCGTGTTCTTCAAACAGAAGATCTAGAAAAATTATAATTTAATTATGGGAAGGATCTAAGAAGACTCCCATGACTTGTGGACAACTTCACATGACTTGAAGGAACTCATGAAGGCCAAAGCTGATTGGGAGATTTTTAGCACTAAGTGAAGGATCACGAAAGGCCATTCTTGGCCGTGAAAAGGACCATTGTGGTCATGATTTTGAAAAAGATAAGCATCTAGAAGAGTTAGTTTTCCTAGTCCAACTAGGATTATTTTCCTAATTACTTTAGGCTAGGTTTTATGTAGTATAAATAGGACTTTAATTATTTGTTTTAGAGAACTTTGTACCCCACGTTTTGGGGATTGCTGGACACATGATTAGGAACTTCCATGAGTTCCTTCAGCGTGGTGCACTCCACGATCCATGAAGATGCTTTCGAGATAGCTTGACGCTGTGTGCATTCTACCTTATGTTGCTACCTTATTGTGATTTTTCTTTGCTTTTCAGTCACATACATGTATCATATGGTGTGTCCAGATCATCCACTAGCAGTGCACTTCCACGATTTAGCCAATTTTAGCTCCAAATCAGTGTGGTATCCATAATTGCATGAAATTCTCCTTTTCCTACAAAACAAACATAAAATGATATTAAACTAACAAACGCGCTTAAGAACTCAATCCTATGTATTAAGCATCATAAAATTCATATTTTCACGACTTATCAATCTACTCAAAGAAAGATGTCTTTGCTTGGAGTTACAAAGAAATTTATGGCTTAAATCTTAAAATAGTGGTCCACCAATTGACAGTCAAGAATGGTGCTCGTCTTGTCAAGCAGGCCCAAAGACATTGTTGGTCCCATTAATCGAGAATAAAGTCAACAAACTCATTGAGGCAGGCTTTATTTGTGAAGTTAAATACCCTACATTGATTTAAAGTATCGTTCATGTGAGGAAGAGGAATGGTCAAATTCGAGTTTGTGTTGACTTTAGAGATCTTAATAACACATGTCCAAAAGATGAATTTCTGCTTCCTATTCTAGATTTGATGATTGATGCTACCACTGGTTATGAATCAATGTCATTTATGGATGGTTCTTCGAGCTATAACCAAATCAACGTGGCACCAAAAGATGAAGAACTCACTACATTTCGCACCCCTAAAGGTATTTATTACTGCAAAGTGATGCCTTTTGGTCTAAAAATGTTGGCGCCACATATCAAAGGGCTATGCAGAATATATTTGATGACTTACTCTACAATAATGTTGAACGTTATGTTTATGACTTAGTGGTGAAGTCAAGAAAGAGGGATGACCATTTCAAAGACTTAAGAATGGTATTTGAGTTCTCCAAATATATTAGTTAAGGATGAACCCATTGAAATGTGCCTTTGGGATTACTTGGAAAGTTTCTTGGCTTTATTATGCCACATCTAGGGATTGAGATTGATCAAGCTAAAGTTGATACCATCTTGAAGATGCTTGAACCTCGAGATATTCATGAGTTAAAAATTCTTCAAGGAAAGTTAGCTTACTAGAGGAGGTTCATCTCAAATCTGAGTGGAAGATGCCAACCATTTAGTCATCGTATGAAGAAAGGCATTGCTTTAAAGTGGGAGCAAAAATATAGTGAAGCTTTTGAAAGTATCAAAAAAGCATATCTGGGGAACCCTCAAGTTCTAGGAACCCCTATACCTGGAAAGCCATTGATACTCTACACCTCGATGCAAGAAAGGTCTGTAGGAGCCCTATTAGCTCAAGAAAACAGTGAAGGCAAAGAAAACTCCCTCTACTACTTAAGCAGAATGATGATGCCAAATGACCTGAGCTATTCACCAACCGAAAAGTTATGTTTGGTTCTAGTCTTCTCAGTTCAAAATATGAAGCACTATTTTCAAGCTCACGTTGTTCATCTTATATCCAAAGCAAATCCCCTCAAATTTGTCATATCGAAACTAGCTCAGCGACCAACTAGTAATATGGTACCTCCGATTCCAACAATTTAAGATCATGTTATGTCCCTCATAAGGCTGTAAAAGGACAAGCACTAGCAGACCTCTTGGCATAACATCCGATACCAGATGATTAGGAGATAACTAACGAGCTCCTTGATGAAGATGTAATAGCCATTGAAACGCAACTTCTTTGGAAGATGTACTTTGATGGGGTAGCACATCATGGCAGAGCTGGCACTGGCATGGTGTTTGTCACTTCACAAGGAGAGGTCTTACCATTCCATTCATATTGAAATGACGTTGCTCTAACAATGTTGCAAAATATCAAGCATGAATATTTGGACTTGAAATGGTTGTTGACATGAAACAATTGCAGTTGCAAGCTTTTAGTGATTCTCAATTGGTGATTAAACAACTCTTTGGGACCTTATGAGGTCAAGAAGCCTAAACTACCCATATCATTGTTATGCTAAAAAGTTGATAGGATGACTTGAAGATGTAACCCTTCAACATGTGCAAAGAAAGGAAAATAAAATAGCTTATGTGTTAGCTGCTCTAGCTTTAACTCTAACTATTTCTTATCAAACATAAGTTACTATCTGCCAAAAATGGGTAGTTCCACCACCTAATGAAGACATAGGCTTGAGCATGTTGTCGCGGTTTTGGAAGCTAACAAAGAGGACTTATGACAAGCTATTATCAACTACTATATTATGGGATACGTCCAAAAGATGTAAGAAGAAAAACTAACATTAGCCGTCGTGCACTTCTTTTCCTTTACTATAAGGACACCTATATAGAAGATCATTTCAGGGAATACCCCTTTAATGTCTAGGAAAGAAAGAAGCATGACAAGCTTTGTAGGAAGAATATGTAGGAGTATGTGGATCACATCAATCTGGACCAAAGCTACACTTTCACGTAAAGAGAATGGGGTATTATTGGCCAACCATATAAAAGATTGTCTAGACTATGCTCGAAGGTGCAAGGTTTGTCAATTCCATGCAAATTTCATATATTAACCTCCTGAAGTCTTGTATCCAACTATCGCATCTTGTCCATTTGATGCTTAGGGATCATACATTGTTAGACTACTTCCAAAATCTTTTGGTGGACACCTATATATCTTGGCTGCAATAGATTACTTCTTCAAAGGGGTTGAAGTTATCGCTCTCAAAGAAGTGAAGAAGGAGAATGTTGCAAACTTTATCTAGTAAATATCATATACCAATTTGGCATTCCTCGATATATAATAACTGACAATGGCAAGACTTTGATAACAAATTGATGAATAAGATTTGTGATCTCCTCAACTTCAAGCAGCGCAAATCTTCTACGTATCATGTTGCCACCAATAGTCTTGTTAAAGCATTCAATAAGATTCTATGTAATCTCCTGAAGAAAGTAGTCTCTAAGTCCAAATGAGACTGGCATGAAAGAATGGAACAAGTCTTGTGGGCATTTAGGACAACATATCGTACACTAACTTAGACAACCCTATATTCGCTTGCTTTTTGAGTTGAAAGTAGTCATGCCACTTGAGCGACAAACACCTTCTTTGAGACTTGCTATTTAAGAGGGACTTACCAAAGAAGAAAGTGCTCGACTACATCTCTCCAAGTTAGAAGCGCTTGATGAAAAGAGGCTCGAAACTAAAAAAAACCTTGAATGTTACAAAGCTCATCTATCTCGTGCTTTTAATAAAAAGGCTCATTTGTGGTGCTTTCAAGTCGGAGACTAAGTCCTTGCAGTAAGAACACCCATTATCACTTTACAAAAGTTTGGGGGGAAATTCACCTTGAAGTGGGATGGACCATGTGTAAAACAAAAAGTGTATTCAAATGGCGCTTACAAACTTGTTTATACAGATAGCGTAAGGTTTCATCCTATAAATGTAAACTTCCTCAAGAGGTACTACCCTCGAAGTAAGATGACGCTTCTTAACATACAAGCATAAATTACATGTTACTCATGGACCGCAAGAGTATAAACTGTGTACGGTAGCACCACAAAAAAAATACTCACTTTTTTTAGAACTACGTTGTGACTTGATCCTCTTCACTGAGGTACATAGGCACTTAAAATTATGCCTTAAGTTCAGTTGCATGAGTGTCAGAAAACCATATTTCCCCGCTTGATCTCTTACATGAGAATTAAAGTTATAAGTACCTTTCGTCAAACTTCAAACTCATTGTTAGGCCCCGTAAATTTATTCGTTTAAATTAACCATGTAATTGGAAAAGTTAAGGTGAGTATGGCGTAATTTAAATTAAGTAAATGCGTGGTGCT
>JAOTQR010015767.1:0-17575 GCA_025774065.1 Solanum ossicruentum
ACACATAATCTATTTTGGCAATAAAGTACTCCATTTTGTGTAAGGTCAAAGCCCTTTATCATACCCTGACTCACCTTTTCCTTAAGCTATCAAAATAACAGGATCCTCGAACAGTTTTCCTTTCACCTCCATTACCAATGAAGACTTCGTAGCATATCAACCCCTTCCTTTGAAGTTTCAAGAAGAAAAACTCCCAAATTAGCTAGTTTTTGTAGATCCTTAGCCACTCCTTGATTTACCATAGCATGATCACCAGTATTCATGATTTCCTTACGACTCAGAGCATCGGCTACCACATTTTCCTTCCTCGGATGGTATAGTATATCAACATCTTAATCCTTTATTAGCTCTAGCCATCTTTGTTGTCTTAAATTTAGGTCTTTCTGCTTAAAGATATATTGCAAACTCTTATGGTCAATATATATGTCAACATGAACCCCATACAAATAGTGACACCATATTTTTAGAGCAAGCACAACCGCTGCTAGCTCAAGATCATGTGTTGGATAGTTTTCTCATTTGGTATTACCTATTTAGATGCATAAGCATTTACCCTACCATGTTGTGTCAGTACACACTCTAAGCCAGCTCCTGAAGCATCGAAATACACTGCATACCCCTCGGTGCCTTCTGGAAGTACTAGCACAGGTGCAGAAGTTAGCTTATTTTTCAGCTACTGGAAGCTCCTTTCACATGCATCATTCCATTGGAACTTGGTTGCCTTATATGTCAACTTTGTTAGAGGTGCATAAATAGATAAAAAACCTGCAACAAACCTCTCGTAATAGCCTGCCAAACCTAGGAAGCTCCAATCTTTCATGGGTATTGTTAGTCTTGGCCAATCTTTCACAGCCTCAATCTTTTGTGAGTCAACTCTTATTCTCTCATCGGATAGAATATGACCCAAGAATTCCACTGATTTTAGCGAAAATTTACATTAAGAAAACTTTGCATACAACTGTCGATCACGAAGAACTTGTAACACTTGTCATAAGTGATTTGCGTGGTTCACTTTTGATCTTGGATATACCAAAATGTCATCTATAAATACTATCATAAACACATCCAAGAACGGCTTAAATACCCTATTCATCAGATCCATAAATACTATTGGTGCATTAGTTAGCCCAAATGACGTACAAGAAATTCAAAGTGACCATAGCATGTACTAAAAGCTGTCTTGGGTATATCTTTCTCCTTCACCCTCACTTGGTGATAACCTGATCTCAAATCAATTTTTGAAAAGGATTTGGCACCCTGTAACTGATCAAATAAATCATCAATACTGGGGAGGGGGTATTTATTCTTAATTGTCACCCTATTCAATTGTCGATAGTCGATACATATTCTTAAGGTGTCATCCTTTTTGAGTACAAATAACACTAGTGCACCCCAAGGGGACATACTAGGTCTTATAAAACCCTTCTCCAATAAATCTTTGAACTACTCTTTTAATTAACACAATTCTGCCATGGCCATTTTACACAAAGGGATGGAAATAGGTTGAGTGCCTGGAAGTAAGTCAATACCAAAATCTATTTATCTTTCTGGAGGTAAGCCTGGAAGTTCTTCAGGGAACACATCAACAAATTCATTCACTACTGGAAATGGTTGAAGAGTTGGTGATTTTGCCTCGATATCCCTCACTCTAACTAAATTACATATATACCCCTTGGATATCATCTTTCTGGCCTTAAAATAAGAGTCAAACTTCCCCTTTGGTGCCCAAACATTGCCTTTCCATTCAAGAACTGCCTCATTTGGAAAGTGGAAGTACACTTTCTTAGTTCGGAAATCTACGGTGGCATAGTAAGAAGCTTACCAACCCATACCCATTATAACATTAAACTCTACCATTTCTAGCTCAATAAGGTCAGCCAATGTGTCACGATCACAAATAGTTACTACACAGTTATAATAACTCCTTCTAGCCATAATAGATTCACCGGTTGGTGTCGACACTTCAAATGTTTTGTTCAATAATTTAGGTATTCTCTTAAGCTTCCTAGCAACTAGAGGGGTAATATATGATAGTGTAGAACCAGGTTCAATTAATGCATATACATTATGTGAAAAAATGGACAATATACGTGTGACCACATCAGGTGAAGCTTCTAAATTTTGCCGACTCCCCAGAGCATAAGTGCAATTCTGGACTCCGCTAGAGCTAGCTGCCCCTCTAACACCTCTAACACGACCCATACATGCTTTTTGACCCCTACACGATGGAGGAACTAATGATGATGATTCAATAGCTGACCTAGTAGATTGTGCTATATCACCTATACACCTCCTCGGGCAAACTCTCATCATATTCCCTAGCGCACCACACCAATAACAAGCATCTTTCCCAACACAACATATACCTAAATGATTTCTTCTGTACTATTTACAAGGCTGCATAGGGGTCATTTGCTAATTTGTTGAATACCCTATTGTCTGGGCGCCTTGCCCTTCACTTCTTGGACCAAAATGATTCCTCCTAGACCCCTGAAGTTGTGGTGGAGCATTGGCTGCAGGGTAGGGGAATGATGGCCTAGGGGGTCTATAAGAAAACTAAGGCCTAAGATCACCTTGGGACAGTGTAAACTACCCTGTAAACCTGACCCTCTTGTCATGCCCCCTTTCAAACTCTTATGTCCTTCTTCTTTGCCTCTGATCCTCCAATTTCTGTGCAAAAGCTTGCATTCTTGCTATATCCATGTATTTGTTCAATGAAACAATGGTATAGTCTCTCACTAGATACAGATCAAATCTGTCCATAAATCGATGAACTCTATCTGCCATAGTAGCAACTACATTAGGAGCATACCTTACCAGGGAATTCAATTAAAGGCTATACTCCCTCACGCTCATAATCCCTTGGTGGAGATTTAAGAACTGATTTGCACGGGCCTCTCAGATCTCTAATGGCAAGTAATGGTCAAGAAATGCCTTTTTTAACTCCTTTTAGGTAGTTAGAGGTGCATCTATACCCTTAGATTACTTCCAAGCTTCATAACACAATATAACCATAGCCTTCAACCTATATGTCGCTAACTCGACAGCTTTTGTACCACTCACATGCATAACATCTAAAGTGCATTGAATCTGATCAATAAGGTCTTAGGGATCTTCATTAGGATCTGACCTAGTGAAGGATGGGGGGTTCAAATTAAGAAAATCACGTATCCTTGTGCCAACTGCCCTATTCGCACTACCTGCACCTATAACTGGACCTTCTTGTCTTTGACCTTGGCCAGCAACTATACGTGTCAATAGTTGGACTGCATTTCTCAGATCCTGCACGGTAGTATCAATAGGTGGTTCTGGGGGAATTTCACTACTTCCAGGTTCATCAGGAGCTGGAGGAGTTGGAGATGTCTGTGACAGGGACTCCTCTTGAACCTCATTTCATTGTCTCACTTTACTGGGTATACCAACCACCACTTCTACACCCTTCCCTTTACCTTTGTTTTTCCTAGTTTCTGGTATACTTGTTGTACAAAATAATTTAGGAGTTAGACATAATGCACCTATTACACTTGGCTTTATGGCACGATCTAAAGAGTGAAAAGAAAGTAACAACTCCTAAATGCCACGTAGCCTCCGGCTTATAAATATGGTGCACAACACATTGATAAACAAGACTCTACATAGACACGGCTTTGTAGACTCCCTAGGATGACCCGCTTTGAAACTACTTATATCATATCCAAAGTCCCATTAGGGCGGACTAGCACCCGTTGCCGATGAGGCTCAGGAGAACCAACACATATCCATGCACATTCTATACATATTATAAAGTATTTCTACATTTGATATTCCTTTAAGAAAATAAACAGTAATAACAAGCCAAAGGAAATGCATATGGCTAGGCCCTTAGGGCCATAGTGTTTAAAGTATGAGACATGACCACACTTTAATTTACATAGTCTATAAAGCCTCTATATAAGGAAAAATATCTGATAAGGGTCGAGATAGGCCCCGCCTCAACTGACTATACAATACAAAAATATAAGCTCTAGACACCCAAAGCTCCGAAGCAACCTGGAGCTTGGTAACAGCAGCTGGATATCCTGTACTCCCACTGGAAGATCTACTAGCACATGTACCTTCAGCATGAAATGCAGGTCCTCCATAAAAGATGATAATATGAGATAATGTACTAAATATGTAAGGCAGGAAATATTGTATATGAAGTAACAACTCAAATGAAACTATACACTGGTGTAGGATAAGAGACCACCTTTAGTTGTATTGTAGGATCATGTACTTTATGTTCTTTTTATTACTTTACCTTTATTGTATAATCTGTGCACAACATGCAATACAAATGACCAGTTGATCAGTGGTAAATCTATATAGGGATCGGCCCTGGATAGGCTTTTCCTTTAACCCCTTCGGCTACCACCAGTGATAGGATCGACCCTGCCTAGGTAATTCTTCCACCCCTTGGATTACCACCCATCCATAAGAATATACTTTACTTTGTCTTTCCATTACCTTTGACATGATTCTTTTGGTGGTCATAATATTGGAGTTGTAGGACTATAGATACAACATATGACATATAAGTAATCACAAAAGACAATATCACAATGAAAGGAGTAAGTTACACAAATAATGAAATGCATCGGAGGTAGAACAACACGTGAACTTTATTTAGTAGAAAGAACTTGTGTATCTTGGTATCCAAGTATATGTGCAGATTTAAAGGTGACTATGTATGGGAGCATACGAACATATGAAAGAGTCAAAACACGGTTAATAGTTGTGTCAGAGTTGGTAAGTGTCTTTATGTGCCAAGGAGGGATCTATGTTTCATGCCTAATAATATGAAAAAGTACCCTTACATACCTTGTTGTACGAACTCGCTATTACCTCGATATAACCTCCCTTCCTCCGAATATTTATGTACAACATAGTAGGTGATAAAAATAGCATTATCAGCCAATAGATACATCTTGGCAATCCACTCTCATAAAAACAACATACGGGCAGCAAGCGGATAATTTTAAACCCGAGCAGATTAGTTCAACCTTTCCGCCCCTAATCGTATTTTCTAATACACATTGACATATACATATCATGTGCAGCCTTTTATAGTGCCACACTAGCCTTGCAATAGCCCACAAAGCACAAGATATAACAATTCTACGAAACATACAAATAGGCGGCATAATGTTACCTCCCTTGGCTACATTACGACGTTGACGATTCCAAAACTTTACCAACTTCAACCAAAATGTTCCCACAACATATATACATACAAATAGTCCTAAAATACTTCAAAAATAGTCCTCAAAATAGGTAGAGTATGTGAGACCATAGCCCCCAATCAATCAGCCTACAAGTTTCTATTATGAGTACAATTACGATATCACACAAGAACTTACTTTCGCGGACTATAAAAATAGTGCAGCAGCCTTTATACATCATTATAGATCCAATAATCATTAATAAAAGTAGCCTTCCTTCATAATCTATCCAACCAAAAAGAGAAAAGCTTCCAAATAAACAAGAAAAATGTACAGCAACTTTTGGAACACATGTTGTCCAACAATTTCAGCATAGACATAACCAACATAGTCTCTTGTTTTGCATAAGAAAACAATACTATAGACACAATTATAATCACTTACCTTTACCTTCAAGGATGAGGGCCTCCTTAAGAACCCTAAAGCTCCTTTTGGCTGCTTTACAAAGTTAAGAAGTGTAGAGAGAAAGCCTTAAGAAAATCTGATTCTTATGTTCAAGTTGAATGACTTGAGTGAGCTAATATTAAGCTTCTTTTAAAGGAGCACTTGGCCAACTTAAATTTCTCATTTTAAGCCTTATTTTTTATCAAGAAATCAAAGTACCATTTTTCTCATTTCACTTGGGCCTTATTGGTCTCAAATTAGTTGGCCCTTTGCTACCTATTTTATTTCCTTTCTCTTCATTAGTTTTGTCCTAACTGCCCAAGTGTGTTTTGTTATACTTGGCCCCTTTCTCTATTATTCTTGGTCTGAAAATATAGTCCATTTGTGATGCTAAAACATGAGCTAAAGTTACACCTTTAACACGAACTTTACTCATAATCGGACTTGGACAAATTCGACGTCAGGCCTCGTCTCCGTTTAGCTAGCAAATTTAAGCTAACCAAGTAGGTGACTCACCCGCTAGCTTTCTAAGTCCTACAAGCACCTTAATCCTCTCACTTTATTTAGGGTTGTGATCTCCTTAATTCTACATAAAACTTATTTACACTTGACCCTCTTCAACATTAGACATACATATCGCCCTTTAATTGGAGAATCAAGCACTTCTAAAAATTGGTGTTGATTTGACCAAATCATATCATGTTTCATTTGAGTAGTACTAGTTTTGTAAGATGTGGGGTGTTACATTGTCACACCCTACTATCCATGGTTATTAAGGCATCAACCCCTTAATTAATTGATGGTGGTTGTCTCACTCTACCATCCATGGTGATTGAGGTATTAACCCCTCAATTGGTTGATGGTTGTCCCACCCTACCACCCATTGTGATTGAGGTATCAACCCCTCAATTGGTTGATGGTTGTTTCACCCTACCATCCTTGGTGATTAAGGCATTATCTCGTTAACTAGGTGTGGTCAACTTGCAGTACTATAAGTACTTTTCATGGAAACAACTCATATAAACTTTCCTTTCAGCATCATAAAGTCATTCAAGTCTTAGGTCATACAATAGATCATCAATAGCTGAAGAATCCAAATCGAATATTTTATCAAACACTTGCGGGTGTGTAATCCTAGTTTAAAACGATGCAATTCAAGAGTGAAATCATGCAAGAAAACTTGAAGTAAATCAACCCACCAAAACTTGGTAATACCCTGATGCAAAATACATCAAAACCCTTCATCAAATCTCAAGAAAGGTCATGGATTCAAAGCTGAAAACATGCTTAAACAGCACACTTTTTTGAAATCCCAACATAATAAGTAAGAGTCATAAGTATATCAACTTAGAAACATGACATTTATGTAAAAGAAAAAAGGAAGTTTCGGCACCATAGGTGAAAGGACCCAATGGTTGAAACCCACATACCTTAACTTTGGAGAATTCATTGAAGATGATTTGAATGGAGACTTGAAGCTTGAGTGAATTCCTCAAGATTCGGAATGAGATTTGGCACTTGAATTTTGGGTGAAATATTTGTGTAAGTGTTTGAGAGAGTATAGGGAAATGTCTTGTATGATATGGTATTGAAATATGGCCAAGAATAGTTCTTTTTACGCATGGGAAGTCTTAGTCCCAAGACCCAAAAGCCTTGGACCAAGCAACGAATACTTTGACAAATCAACACTAATCCGTGCCCTGGTGGCATAACGCTAGAGGCGCGGATCAACATTTGATAAAGAAATTTTTGGATTTTCAAATTTTGATATGGTTGCCCTAAAATCAAGATTAGACCCATTCCCCTCTCAATCTTTCCACTTGATCATAAATATGAAGTCAGATTTTTGATATCACGCATGAATTTTGAGATATATGGAAATTACGATTATGGGAACTTTCTAGGCATATTTTCTTGCACTTTTTGGGGTTATTTCATCATTGATCATCCATTTCTCATTCAGCTTATTATCTTTGCAATGATTATGCATCTTTTCTATTATGAAGTATGATTTCCTTATACTATGTTCTACTTATTTATGTTCGAGGGTAAGCTTGGGACATGTCTAAGCCTCCTACCCAATCTATGTTTAGAAGTATTATAGGGTGATATGATCATCTATGTATGCATTTGCTATTGTATCTTAAGTATTGTTAATCTTCTCATAGTCCCTTTCTTTAGTTTCTACTTATTTTGATTTAATCATCGACGATGTGCTTTGTGTATTCTACGAGGCTTATTTGGGGTACCCTTTGGGTTCTCCATTATCCATGTCACATCTAGGCCCTGGGCTTGGGTCATGACATAGTATCTCAATAGGGAACTCTTCATAGGTCATGTACTCTTCCACATGTACACTTCCAATAGAACTAAGGAATTCGGATCACCCACAAACTTCCATAAGATCGAAACATGAAACACAAGATAAACCATATTCACCTCTAATTGAAACTCCAATTAATAAGCCACCATGAAAACCCGTGTAAGAATTTTACAAAGCCCTACATGCCTAGCACTCAATTTCCCTTCCTTACCGAACCAGCCACACTCTTCATGGGTGAAACTTTCAAGTACACCGAATAAGATCCCTTTTTCTATCATTAGAATAGGAATTTTGGTGACTTTGAGTTGTCTTCCACCTCTCCCTTATGAACCTCACTTTCTCCATAGCATCCATGACTAGGTGGACTCCAATCAAATATATTTTTCCTACATCAAACTAGCCCACTAGGCGCCTATATTGCCTCTCATACAAGGCCCAAAATTGTGCCATCTCAATGCTAGTGTGGTAACTATTGTTATAGGCAAACCCAAAAATTGGTAGATAGTTATCCCAATTTCCTTTGAACTCTAACAGCCAATCCCTACTGATATAAGTATTTGAAGAGATATCAAAAAACTCATTGTAACGACCCCAAAAAGTGCCCGAAGATGTGCCTCGAAAGATCTCGGAATTGTGATTTCCTTATATCTAAAAAATTGTGTGTTATTTAGAAAATAAAACTTCATATTCTTGTTTAGGAGGTCAAATTTAGTGGGTAATTGGTCTATTCTGAATATTAGAGCAACTTTATCAAAATCCAAAAATCACAAAAAATTCTATTTAGGAGGGCCAACTTTGAAGGGGCATATATCTTAGCACACAAAGAATTCAGTGGCCTATGACCTACAAAATTAAATCTCTTTGAATTAGATTTCCAATGCGCTTGGTTTCACCTCATTCCGAGTTCGGATGAAGGATTTACGCCAATTTTCATAGAATTCATTTGTGCGAAAAATGCAGATTCCAGCGGGGTTTTCGCGTCGCCTCCGCGATGCGCCCATGTTGTTTTTGGTGCTTGTTTTAATTTGTTTTGTCCAAGACTTATATGTCTTGAACCTAAGGGTTCCCTCACTTGAAAATATATATACTTGGCCTTATTTCATCCTCATATCATCCTTAACATTCCCCAATGTCCTCTCAAACACAGACTCATATCTCACCTTAAATTCAAGTCCCAAAACTCAATCCAATCTTAAGGATTTCTTCAAGGATTTCATTCAAGCTTCAAGTCTCCATCCTCAATCTCTTTCACGAGTTTTCCAAAGCTAAGGTATGTGGTGTTGAACCATTGGGTCTCTTCACCCATGGTTCCTAAGCCTTCTTTTTACTAATATTGCATGATTTAAAGTTCATTTTACATGTGGGTCTTGTATATTGAGAGATTTACTGCACAGTGATTTTAGTTCATGAAGTAAGGGGTTTTAGTATGTTTCGAGCTCTAAATCTTAGATCTAATATTAGATTTGATGAGGGGTTCTGATCTGAATGTCTTAGGGATGTTGCAAGGTGTTAAATGGTGGTTTTAGTATAGATTTTCTTTCATGATTTCATCTCTAACTTATATGGTCTTTTAACCCTATTACACACCCCTCAAGTATTTGATAAAATGTCCGGCTAGGGTTACTTGAGTAATTGAAGGTCCAATGCATGTTTTATGAGTTGAATGATTTGATGATAATTATATGATGATGAAATGATGTATATATGTGTGTGTAAATCATGTAAAGAACCTATGGTATTGCAAGTGAATTGTTATGTTGTCATGTTATTGTATTCTTAGGAAAATAAAGAGTTGCTTCTTGATGGTTGAAATGTAATGGTTTGATGAGCTAGTTCTATGAAATGCTTAATCTGAAAAGGGATGGAATTCCATAAGGAAGGTCACTAAATATAAAAAGGAATGGGATCCCATAATGAAGGTCACTTAATCCGAAAAGGGATGGGCACCCGTATAGAAGGTCACTTAATCTGAAAAGGGATGGGCTGCCGTAAGGAGGGCCACTTAATCCGAAAAGGGTTGGACTACCGTAAGGAAAGTCACTTAATCAAAAAAAGGTCAAGCTCCCATAAGAAAGTCACATAATTTGAAAAGAGACTGGCTCCCGTAAGAAAGGTCACTTAATCCTAAAAGGAACGGGCCCCTGTAAGGAAGGTCACTTAATCCTAAAAGGGATGGGCTCCTGTAAGGAAGGCCACTTAATTTAAAAAGGGACGGGCTCCCGTAAGGAACTTTACACCTCCAAAAGGTCTTATGTCGGTTGAGGTTTCTTCCACACATATATATTATGTTCTATGTAAGATGTAAGAGTTGCACAGCATGGTTTACGTAAGCATTGGTCATACATATCATTTTGTTATTATGTTAGCTATTGATTATTATTATGCATTTTGATTATGATGCGTAACTCTTGTCGCATTGCATCCCACATACTTACTACATTCAAACATACTAACGCATACTCTATGGCTATATGATGTCACCATGTAGTAACTGGAGTCTCACTTGAGCATCCCCCTCCATGTAGCTAGTACAACTCTGTTCAAGCTTGTTGGTAAGTCCTCTATTCCGAGGATGTTACTTATGATCTCTTGCTATGTATTCAGACTTTCTCTCTTTGATTATGTTTTGACTATAAGGGTGAGCCCAATTGTTTTTTCTTGGCCCCCGTTCTTATCTTTTTGTGGTGGAGGTGTTGTTGGACACATGGTGTATCTATGTTATGAGCCTTGACTCTATTGACTATTTTTTCTTATGATATGAAAGAGGTTCCCTTAGTCCCAATTTCCTTTTGTCTATGCTTATCTTTTATTGTCATTTTAATTGTTTCTGCGACCAAGGATGTGTAATAATATTCTATAAGGCTTGTTTGGGGTACCTTCGAGCTCTCCATTAGCCGATTACGTATAGGCCCTAGGCTTGGGTCATGACAAGGATGGTATCAGAGCACTAAGTTGATAGATCCTCAAAGTTTGACATACCGTGTTGATTAGAGTCTTATTCATGGTTGTGTTTTGCACCATAACTATGAGTAGGAGGCCATGAGACATTTTAGGAAATGTTTTCCTTCTTCATGTTCTAAGTCATTCCATAGAGTTAGAATATGTATTCCCCCTAATGATTATTCTTTCCTATAATAGATAATGTCGAACAAAAGAAGAAGATGGGCCCGCACCCCGAGAAGAAATTGGCCTATGGGGAGCTTCAGGATGCTCTCACCTTGCTTACAAAAGTTGTGATTAATCAATCTAATCAAGGGGCCTAAGCCCCTCATGCTCCTACACTGGCCTCTCGGCTGAGAGACTTCATAAGAATGAATCCCCCAGAATTCTATGGGTTAAACGTTGATGAGGAACCTTAAGAGTTCATTGATGAGGTCTATAAGCTATTGCCTATTATTGGTGTGAGGCCAGAAGAAAAGGTGGAGTTGGCTATGTGCTGCTTTGGGAAGAGTTCAAGGTGGCTTTCCCTAATCGGTTCTTCCCTCTTGAACTTAGGGAAGCTAAATTGGTAGAATTCCTGAATTTGAGACAAGGTTCAATGAGTGTGAGGCAGTATGCTTGAAAAGTTCAACAAACTTTCAAAGTTTGCTCCTTACCTGGTTGTCGACCCAAGGTCAAGAATGAACAAGTTCTTGATGGAGGTATCCGACTTAATGAGTGAAGAATGCCAGTCCACTGTGTTCATTAGTGACATGGACTTGTCCTAATTGATGACCTATGTCAAATAAATTAAAGAGGAGAAGTTAGGGAAGAGGAGAAATAGAGAGGCCAAGAGGTCCCGTATTGATGGTAAGTTTCAAGGTCCCAAGGATGGTCCGTTCTATCAAGGCCAAGGATTTTCCAATGCTCTTAATGGAAGGATTGCTAATGATAACCTAAGATGCCAAGGTGATAATAGTGGAGGGTCCAAGCCCAAGTGCCCTACGTGTAGGAAAAACCATGGTGGCCCGTGTTGAAGGAACTAAAGTGCTTATTTTGAATGTGGTGAAATGGGTCATCGGGTTGGTGATTGTCCCCATGCTAAAACCGGAGGTATACATGGTTGCCCTCAAGGCCAAGGGGATGCTCCTAGGCAAAATAGATTCTATGCTCTTTCAAGTAGGAAAGAAGTAGATGAGGCGTCCGATGTTGCTACCAGAATGTTGAAGTTTCCTTGGCTTTATTATGCATACATTATTAGGCCCAGTGTTCCACTATTTCTTCTCTATTTTGTCTAGTTGCTAGGGGGGCTTCTTGTGTGCCCAAGTTGTGGTGTGGATCTTTCGTATCTATCCTTTTGTTGGGTATATTATTACTAGAAGATTCATAGGTGTTGTTCCATGTTCATATTGCATTAGGTCTTGCCTTGTGGCTTGTTGGATTTGATGTGGTGGATTTTGATATGGTACTTGGAACGGGATAGTTGCATACATGTTGTGTCTCCTTTGGTGGTAGGACCCGTAAGGTTGTAGTATAATGAGTAAGGATGGTCAACCTATTTGGTCAACTATGATTGGTTGGTCACTTCACTAAGATTGATCTTAGGTTTATTTGTCCCCAAGTGAGGATGAGGGTAGGTGATATCCCTAAGTGTTCTTTTCAGACCAGGAGTGATCATTTTGAATATTGGTGGAGTTGTTAGGTTGGTTTATGCATCAGTTATGTTTATGGGTTACATGAATAGGGTCTTTAAACCGTACCTTGATATGTTTGTGATGGTCTCTAGTTAGGACGTATTGATTTATTTAGAGCTTGTGAATTATTTGGGCGAAGTGTTGCAAGTCTTGGATGATGAGGGGATTGGTTGCTAAATATGGTAGGTGTGAGTTGAGGTTAACAAGAAAGTTGTTAGAACTCCTTAGGGATTATGGTATGAGTGTGCATTGGTTTTTTTCGGGTAAGGATGGTGTTGTGGTTGGTGCTTTAGGTAGCCTAGTGTGTGTGGATAATGGTGGTAAAGAGATGCCTAATAGAGTCCATCGGTCGGGTAGATAGGGAATTATGTTGAAGGAAGTTGAGAATGGTATAGTTTCTTGATGGTTCCAAATCTTCTTGGGTTAAGAGGACTAGATTAGGCAAGGCCTTGATTTCCACCTTATTAGAGTTAGAAGTTTTGGGTGAGAGAATGATAGAGTGGAGGTTGTCTCCCAATGGGGAGATGACGGTTAATACCAAGTGGGTAAGGTGTATTTCAGATTGACAATGAGTTGAGGATTGTGAGTCTTTATAGAGCATAGAGGGAGGTTGGTAAGGTTGCATAAGTTTGGAAATTGCCTATGGTAGGGGTATGGTTTATCTGGTTTGTCATGCTTCTAGGTTGAGGGGATGTGTTGGTGACCCTAGTGCTATAGAACTCTTTGAAGTTGTGAGTGAGGTGGAGGATAAGTTAGCTTAGAAGGAGGTTCTGATAGAGGTGTTGGATGGATGAGTGGAGAAATTGATTGATTCATAATGATGTAGTGTTCTTCAAGGCCCTTTGGAAGAGTCATCTATTTGTATGTGTTTCTCGAAGAGCCGGTACAGACATGGAAAAGCGATATCCATATCTCTTTCACTCTATTCAAGCTTATGATGACATGTCGAGTCCTTTCTATGATTCCAAGTCCTATGTTTCAGCCCCTATGTCATTCATGTGCATTCATGTTTAAGTTGGCAAGTTTATGATGATTTTACACTTTTGTTGAGATCCTGAAAATAGTTTTTTGTTGTAATGGTGCATTTTTGTTGGGGATGATTTGTTAATGATTACTCGAGTCTTATATGTCCCTTTTACATTCGGGGACGAATGTTCCCAAGGGGGAGATATTATAACGACCCCAAAAAGTGCCCGAAAATGTGCCTCGGAATTAATTAGAATCGTGATTTCCAAATATCTAAGAATCCATTCGTTATTTCGAAATCTAACTTTCATATTCTTATTCAGGGGGTCACATTGAGTGGGAAATGGGTGACTCGAATTTTAGAGCAACCGTATCAAAATTCAAAAATCGCAAAAAATTTTATTTAGGAGGGTCAAATTTGAAGGGGCATATCTCTTAACACACCAAGAATTGAGTGTCTCATACCTACCAAATTAAAGCCCATTGAATTAGCTTTCTAACGCACTTTGTTTCGCCATATTCCAAGTTTGAATGAAGGATTTATGTCCATTTTAATAGAATTCATTTGTACAGAAAATGCAGATTTCAGAGGGGTTTTCTCGTTGCCTCTGCAACTCTCCCATGTTATTTTTGGTGCCTATTTTAATTTTTTCGGTCCAAGACTTATAAGTCTTGGACCTAAGGATTACCGCACTTGAAAATATATATGCTTAGCCTTATTTCACCCTCATATCATCCTTAACATTCCCCAATATCTTCTCAAACACTTAGCCTCATATCTCACCATAAATTCAAGTCCCAAAACCCAAGACCAATTTTAAGGATTTCTTCAAGGATTTCATTCAAGCTTCAAGTCTCCAACTTCAATCTCTTTCAAGGGTTCTCCAAAGATAAAGTATGTGGTGTTGAACCATTGGGTCCTTTCACCCATGGTGCCTAAGCCTCCTTTTTACTAATATTGCATGATTTAAAGTTTTTTACATGTGGGTCTTATATATTGAGAAATTTACTACACATTGATTTTAGTTCATGAAAGAATGGTTGTTTTAGCATGTTTTGAGCTCTAAATCTTGGATCTAATGTTGGATTTGATAAGGGGTTTTGATGTGAATATATTGGGGGTGTTGCAAGATTTTGATTGATGGTTTTACTACAGATTTTCTTGCATGATTTCATTTGTAAATTACATGGTCTTTTACCCCCATTACACACCCGCCAAGTATTTGATAAAATGTTTGGCTAGGGTTACTTAAGGAATTGAAGGTTCAATGCATGTCTTATGAGTTGAATGATGTTATGATGATAAAATGATGATGAAATGATATATATGTGTGTGTCTAAATCATGAAAAGTACCTATGGTATTGCAAGTGAATTGTTGGGTCCTCATGTTTTTGTATTCTTGGGAAAACAAGGAGTTCTTTCTAGATGGTTGAAATGTAATGGTTTTATGAGCTAGTTCTATGAAATGCTTAATCTGAAAAGGGATGGGCTCCCATAACGAAGGTCACGTAATTCGAAAAGGGATAGGTGCCCATAAGGAAGGTCACTTAATCTGAAACAGGACGGGCTCCTATAAGAAAGGCCACTTAATCCAAAAAAGGACGGGCTCCCATAAGGAATGTCACTTAATCCGGAGAGGGATGGACTCCCATAAGGAATGTCACTTAAACCGAAAAGGGACACGCTCCCGTAAGGAAGCTAACATAATTCAAAAAGGGATGGGCTCCTGTAAACAAGGCCACTTAATCCGAAAAGGGACGGGCTCCCATAAGGAAGGTTACACCTCCAAAATATGTTATGTCGGTTGAGGTATCTTCCCACACTTATTTATTGTGATCTATGTAAGATGAATGACTTGCAAAGCATGGTTTATGCAAGTACTGGTCATATATATCACTTTGTTATTATGCTATCTATTGATTATTATTATGAATTTTGATTATGATGTCTATCTCTTATTGCATTTAATCCCACATACTTACTATATTTAAAAATACTAACATATACTCTATTTATACATGATGTCACCATGCAGGAACCGGAGCCCCACTTGAGCATCCCCCTCCATGTTGCTAGTACAACTCCGCTCAATCTTGTTGGTGAGTCCTTCATTCCGAGGATGTTACTTACGATCTCTTGCTATGTATTAAGACTTTTTCTCCTTGGTTATATTTTGACAATGAGGGTGAGCCAGGTTGCTTTGTCTCTGCCCCTGCTCTTATCTATATGTAGTATAGGTGTCTTTGGACATATGATGTATCTATGTTATGAGCCTTGACTCTATTGTCTCTTGTTGCTTATGATATGAAAAAGGTTCCCTTAGTCCCAATTTCCTCTTGTTTATGCTTATCTTTTATTGTCATCCTAATGGCTTCCGTGACCAAAGATGTGTAATGATATGTTATGAGACTTGTTTGGGGTTCCTTCGAGCTCCCCATTCACCGGTCACATCTAGGCCCTAGGTTTGGGTCATGACAGTCATGAAGATTTCATAACTTGAAACTAAGTAAAATAGTGAAAATACTTAGACTTTATGGGTAGAAGAAACCCATAAATAAAAGTTAACTGATGATGGTCATGCTCCAAAAAGAAAGCGGTCGCTATCAGTAATTAACCTAACCAAGGTTAGGGTCAAATCCACAAGGAATATAGGGCTTGACTCCGACAATTCACCACTAATAATTTCTAATATCTATAACTACAATCTTAAGATGTGGGGGAGGGGGTTTGTGATTTAAATGCAAAGATAAAATAAACGCTAATTAATGCGAGAAAACACTCAGATTTGGGAACAACTTAGGAGTTGTGTTCCCCATAGTTCGTTGACTCAAATTCCCTAGACAACATAACTACAATTGGTGAATTACATGTAGAACGGTAACTTAGGTTCTTCCAGCCCTCTTTTGAAGGTAAAGGTCAAGTTTCACCATGGCTCTTGGTTGGCTACCATGGTGTGCCAAATAACTGTTACCGATTGTCCAAGTCAACCTCCCCTTTCTCAAGTTTGGTCGATTAGATAGGAACACATCAACCGAATTCTGTCATCTGCTTCCCATTTCCTATTTGTCACTACCTTGGTCAGGATCATGATAGTAACCAGGATTTGGTGTTGGCCAACACTAAGCAATGTTAATAACAAATGGAAATAGACACTGCATGCAAAACTCCAATCATAGAAATGCACAATACCTAGGTTATTTCATGTCAACTACCCATGGTTCCCACAACTCCATATTGTGGGTGCTTAGCTACTCACAGCTAAGACACAAAAATGTATGTAAGAGGCATAGTTGAGAATTTTACCAACTCCAATGAAAGTGAAGACACCCAAATTGCAAACCTACAAGCTTGATAAATTCTAAAGTGTGTAGCACAAGATTTGTAATTCCCAAAAAATGGGTTTTCAAAGAGAAAATACTAATCTAAGATTGGAACCCTATAAATATTCTTGAGAGAATATTTTAGAGCTCAAGAACAAGACTAACAAAATTCACAAGTGTCAACTCTCCTAAAATGAAACCCTACTTAAAATATTTATAGTGTACGAGTTATAACCCTGAAAATAATGCAGAAAAGATAGTTGGTATCTAGGATGTCTCGCAGATACGACTCGTAGGGCGGCCTACGAGTCATAGTCGGGGTCTCATATCAAGAATTTTGCATTTTGGACCTCGCTGGTGCGACCTACATATGAGTCATAGCTTTGACTACAACTCGTATGTTGGTCTCGTAGCCTTGGTCTTCAGCCTCTTGGTCCAACTTTTTGGCACTCTGATTGTTTCTACGATCCCACCTATATGAGTCAGCGTATGACATAAGACTCATAGAGTGGCCTCGTAGGAGTGACCCTCACTTGGAACATTTGAACTTTTGGTCTCTGTTTCCTGCTATGACACATCCTATGACTCATAGCTTTGTCTATGACTCGTAGGACGACTCGTCTGGCCTATGCTTCAGCAAAATGTGTAACTTTTCTTCCAAATCATGCCAACCTAACTTTTTTGCAATATCAACACAAAAACACATAAAAACTATAAAAAGTTGCTT
>JAOTQR010015778.1:0-17574 GCA_025774065.1 Solanum ossicruentum
CTTATTGATGGGTGGTAACCCGAGGGGTGGAAGAATCACTTAGCCAGGGTCGATCCTATCACGGGGGGTAGCCCAAGGGGTTAAAGGAAAAAACTAGCCAGGTCCGATTCTGATATAGATTTACCACTGATCAGCTGGTCATTTCTGTTACAAGTTGTGCACAGATTATACAGTAAAGGTAAAGTAATAAAAAGAACATATCCCACACTACAACTAAAGGTGGTCTAGTTTATAGTTTCATCTGAGTTATTACTTCATATACAATATTTTGTGCCTTACATATTCAGTACATTATCTCGTACTGACGTCCTTTATGGGGGACCTGTATTTCATGCTGCAGGTACATGCGCTAGTAGATTTCCCCAGTAGGAGTACAGGACATCTAGCTGCTGTTACCAAGCACCAGGTTGCTTCGGAGCTTTATGTCTAGAGCTTATATTTTTGTATTATACAATTAGTCGAGGCAGGCCTGTCCCGACCCTTATCAGATGCTTTTCCTTATCTAGAGGCTTTGTAGACTATGTAAATTAAAGTGTGGTCATGTCTCGTACTTTAGACACCGTGGCCCCAACGGCCTAGCCATATATATTTTCTTTTGGCTTGTTATTATTGTTTACTTTATTAAAGGCATGTTAAATGTAGAAATCCCTTATAGTATGTACAGAGAGCACATAGATACAGGTTGGTTCTCCCGGGCCTTATTAGCAGCGGGTGCCAGTCCGCCCTAACGGGGCTTTGGGCATGACACACCAGTAAGGCCTATCATTTTCCCACAACAAGCACAAACTAAACGTATAGTTCAAACCAATTTGGTACATTCGAGCAATATACAATACATGGCACATAATCAATTCCATACTAACATTAGAAATTCAAGACGACCATCATCCCTAAGAGTCAAAGCCAGTTCCACACAACGTCAAGCATAGCGACAACAATATACTTTCCAAACTCATACTTGATAACTATAAAACATTCCGAGGGATGCAATTTCCATTCATATCAATTCAATCAAATCCCACAAGTTAAAGCATAAACTTTACACCCACACCTCCTAGATTCCAATTCCGACAACAATTTAGACCATGAGTGTGCAAAAATCACACCATACATCCCATGAATCATAAATTTCGCATTCACCATCACCTATTCAAGAATTTCAACACGATTCGATTCACAATGCAACTCGTCAAAGCCTAATAACCCTAGGTTACAAGTCTAGTTCACTAATCACTATATGGCATGATTTAACATGATCAAACCAAGCACATACTCATATAAGGAACAAACTCACCATGAAAGATTAAAAAATTAAACCATGGAGCTTACCGATCGATTGGAGACGTAAACCAAAGCAAAGGAAATTCAAAACTAAGCTGAAAACCCTAAGAATAATGACCTCGCTAGAATGTTTGCTGGAAAATGACGTGGGAAGCCGGGATTTTGATTGGAAAAGTGGAATATGGAGTGAATTCGTGGAATCTATCGACCTTTAGAGTTAAAATTGATAATAGGGGTCAAATGTTATTTTAACCCCTTATATAAGCAAACAGGGCCAAAATTAAAAATCTGTTGATCGGGGCTACGAGACCCCGGCTACGAGTTATAGGCCATCTTATGACTCGTAGATCTCAGCCTCGTAACAGGCCCAACACTTGCAAAAATGTAGAATCCATTCCTGGACACTATGAACCCCTCTTCCAGCTCATAGTAGACTCTACGAATCATAAGGTTGGCTCGTAGTGTATGTGCCAACTTCTGATATCACTGATTGTCTCTATGATGCATGACTATGAGGAGTAGTGAGGACTATGACTCATAGGCCGTATCGTAGAGGCTGCTCCAAGTTTTATTTTTCAGATCTTCAATTCTTCAATTTTCACCTGCAAACCAAATATTAAAACATAACAATTCCCAAAATATTACAACTGCACCAATGTCTTTCAACATAAAAACAAACTCACAGCTTCTACTTAAGAATCTAAACAACCAAAAACACATAAAACAAGCCAACAATTATCAACAATGCTTGGGTTGCCTCCTAAGAAGTGCCTTGTTTAATGTCGCTGCTCGACTTTGTCATCATCCTTTATCAATTATCATCAAGGGTCCACAACTCACTCTTGCACTCATCCAGGCTTTTCATGGATTGGCAAATATCAAACGTGACCTATGCATCATTAACCCTAAACGGCAGTTGGCCTGAATCCATATCCACTAGCACTCTTTCAGTGGCTAGAAATGGTCTCCCCAAGATGATGGGCACCTCAAAATCAACTTTGCAGTCAAGGATAACAAAGTCCACCGAAAAGATGAATTTATCAACTTCAACAAGCACATCCAAAAGTATTCCCTCTGGCTTTTAGTTGGTTCGATCAACCATAAGCAACCCCATTCTTGTCAGGGTAGGAGTACCAAGGCCCAGCTTTTTGAATACAACAAGAGGCATCAGATTGATGCTCACTCCTAAGTCACACAATGCTCATACGAACTCAATATCATTAATGGTACAAGGGGTGGTAAATGCACCGGGGTCCTCTCGTTTTTACACAAGGCATTTGGTCATAATCGTACTATATTGTTGGAGTTCTTATGAGAACTCTTGGCTCAGAGTGCGCTTCTGGGTCACCAAATCCTTCATGTACTTGGAATACCTGGGCATTTTCTCCAACGCCTCTAAAAGGAGAATATTGATGGTAAGTTGCTTCAACATCGAGAGGAAGTGTTTGAATTTACCCTCCTCTTCTTTTTTCTTAAGCCTTTGAGGAAAAGGGGGAGGAGGTTTGGGAATTGATTTCCATTTCTCGTGCTCCCTTGTCTCTTCTTGTTGCATTCCAACAACCTTCGGATCTACTCCCTCAACCATGACTTCACCACCAAGACCCTTCTCATCAACTTCATCCACAACTACCGGCATAGGGGATCTACGGTGCTCTTGCCTCTCCTAGTCATCACCGCCATGCAATGCCTTTCATTTTTAGAATTTTGAACCGTATTGCTTGGCAATGTACCCTTTTGCCTTTGGTTCAATTGTGAAGACACTTGCCCGAATTGTTCTTTAAGTTGCTTAATAGCCACCGAATGAGACTCTATTTTTTGGTTAATACTTAAAATATCCTCTTTCATTCCCTTTAAAGTCTTATATTGGTGGTCAGCTCGCTTCAGCAACTGTTCAAACATCTTTTCGATCTTGGAGTTACTTGACTCAGCATCACGATTTTGAGGAGGCACATAGGGACCATTCTTATAGCCCTCTATTCTTCCCCCCTCTGTGTCTGAGACTCTCTCTCTCTCATAGTATCTGCCCCTATTGTCTCTATACACCACATCATGGTTCAAGTTCTGACCTTGATTCATGAAACTTTGCCTCCAATAGTCCGAATTGGACCCTTGGGGCTTATTCCGGAAGCCCACCGCTTGGTTGCTTACAAAATATGCATCCTCATCAATGAATGGATCGTCGTAGATAGGAGCCTTCAGAGGTTGGTGGGTGACTGCTTTGACACTTGCTTGGTTTTGCTTTAAAACCATGTTCATACTTGTGTGAATTTGAGCAAGTTATTCCATGGTCTCTTCGTTTATCTTTGCTTGCTCATTGTTGGTGTTGACCGCACAAGAAGGTTTCGTTGCACCTCACTTTCGTTAACCCTATGATCTATTTGTTTTGACCACTTGCTCCATCCTTGCAGCTATCGATGCAAAAGGTTGGTCTAGGAACATCCTTCCCATGATTGTGTTGGCGCAAGCTTCATTATTCTCATCAAGCGCCTGATAGAATATCTCAACCAAGGCATCATCAACAATCTTGTGATCAGGGACCATCCTCAAGCATTTAGTAAACCTCTCCCATGTTGTGCTAATAGAGTCACCCGGAAATTGCACAAAGATGTTGATTTGGTCCTTGAGCTTCAACTTCTCAGATCTTGGGAAATATCTTTCAAGGAATACTCGCTGAAGCTCAGTCCAACTTGTTATAGTACCCGGAGGAAGCTTGAACAACCATACATCTACATTACCAGTCAATGATAGTGGAAACACTCTTAAACTATCATCAAGAGAAAGGCTTTTTGTCCCCATGATACTCTTGCAAACAAATACCACATTTTGGAGATGAAGGTGGGGACCCTCTGAAGGTAGCCCTGTGAATAGTCCATGGTTTTGGAGAATTTGGATCAATCCACTCGATACAGTTAACTTAGTATTTATCGGTAAAGGAGGCAATACTATGGCACCAGTAACATCCATAGCCATAACCTCAATCGATATTGATTCTATCCATAAGTATTTTCATTGAAGTCCTTGAGCTTTGGCCTATTACCCCTTTATTGTTAACTCTCTTATCTACCTATATCCTCATTCATATTCATATCCTCCTCATCCTTGATATCCTCATTCACTTGAGCCATTCTTCTCGGTAGCCGATGGATCTCCAAATTGAGTGGAGCTAAGGGATTGCCTTGGCTCCTTGTGTTGGGCATACAACCTAGTACACCCTGCAAATAAAATTAAACAACAAAAATAAAAAAAACAAAAGTAAAATACAGGAGACTCTAGAAATCAATACTAAAACTAACTAATAGTGAAATCAAATTAAAAGCTAGTCGTATTCCCTAGCAATGGTGCCATAATTTTTGATGATGTTCATGCTCCAATAAGAAAGCGATTGCTGACAGCAATTAACCTAATTGAAGGTTAAGGTCGAATCCACAGGGAATTCGGGGCTTGACTATAAGATTTCACTACTAATCATTTCAAGCGTCAATAAATAAAATCTCTAAATGAGGAATGGGGGGTTTGTGATTCAAAAACAAAAGTAAAATTATGACTATACTACTACAAAAGAAAACACTCAATTTTAGGGACAACTTGGGAATTATGTTCCCCATGGTTCGTTGACTCAACTACTCTAGGTAACATAACTATAACTTTAGATTAGCAACTTAGGTTCTTCCAGCCCTCTTGTGAAGGTGAAGGTCGAATTTCACCATGGCACTTGGTCGGCAACCATGGTGTGCCAACTACCCATTACCAATTGTCCCAGTCAACTTTCCCTTGGTCAGGTTTGATTAATTAGACGAGAACACATCGATGGAATCTTGTCATTTACTTCCCTTATCCTATTAGTCACTACCTTGGTCGGGATCATAATAGTAGGTGGCATTTGGTGTTTGCCACCACCAAACAACAATCACAATGGAGGGAAATAGAATACATGCAAAATCCTAATCATAGAAATGCAATAAACCTAGGTTATAACAAGTCAACTACCAATGGTTCCCATAACCCCAAGTTGTGGGTGCTTAGCTACTCATGGCTAAGGGAAAACAAGCAAAAATGCACATACAACACAGAAATGAGAGTTTTGTCAATAACAATGAAGAAAGTAGGTACCACAAGTTGCAAACCCACAAGCTTGATTGATCAACAATGAGTACAGGGAAAGATTTGCAGTCCCCAAAATAGGTTTTCCATGAGAAAACAATAAACTAATCCAAAAACTAAGAAATGATTCAAAAGATGATTGTTAAATGTCTCCTGGTCGAACCCTTTTCTAAAAATCTAACTTAAACTATATATAGTATTTACAAAATAACCCTAGAATTTACACAGAAAAGACAGCTGGCAGCTGATAAGTCTCGCAGGTACGACTTGTAAGATTATGAGTTGTAGTCGGGGTCTCGTATCAGGTTCTTAGCATCTTGGACTAAACTAGTATGACTCGTAGGTATGAGTCATTTCTTGAGCTATGACTTGTATTTTCTTCTCATAGTCTTGGCCTTCAATTTTTGGTCCAACATTTTGGCTCTCTGATTCCTGTTATGAGTCCACCTATACGAGTCATAGTGAAACTTACAGCTCATAGGATGGCCTCGTAGGGGTGACCTCCACTTAGTAGATTTTAGAATTTTTGGTCTCTAATTCTTGCTATGACACACCCTATGACTCATAGGTTGGGCTGCGGCTCGTAAGTGTGCTCGTATGTCCTAAGCTTCAACTACATCTGCAACTTTTCTTCAAAATCATGCCAACCTAACTTTTCTGCAAGAAAAACACAAAAGCAAATAAAAACCATAGAATATCATATTAATAACTCACAAAATCCCTTTTTTCAGGCATCAAATGTGTTGTAATTTGACAGCACATCACTCACTATGAGAGTAGATCAAGATACCATCAATGAAAATCGCAACAAACATATCAAGGTAGGGTTTAAAGACCCTATTAATAAGATCCATAAAGAGAGTGAGTGCCTGGTCAACCCAAAAGACATAACCACAAATTCACAATGCCCATACCTAGTCTGGAAGACTGTCTTGGGAATGTCACACTCCCTCACCTTCGCTTGATGATACCTGGACTGAAGATCAATCTTAGAGAACTGACTAGCCCCTTGAAGTTGGTCAAACAATTCATCAATCCTTGGTAGAGGGTACTTTCTTTATGGTAACCCTATTAAGTTGCCAGTACTCAATACACATTCTAAGGGATCCATCCTTCTTCTTCACAGAGAACACTAGTGCACCCCAAGGTGATTGGCTAGGCCAAACAAAACTCTTCTCCAACAAGTCCCTCAATTGCTCCTTTAACTCCTTCAACTTCGTTGGGACCATGCGGTAAGGGGGAATAGAAAAGGGTTGAGTATCGAGAAGGAGGTCTATACTAAAGTCTATTTCCCTCTTGCAAGGAATACCAAGAAGGTTATTTGGAAAGACATCGACGAACTCATTTACCATTAAAACCGACTCTATAGGAAGGACTTTGGACTCTACATCCCTAACCCTCAGAAGATGATAGAGACACTCTGTTCTTGTGGATGAACATCCTTATTCTTTTTGCGTTTACGTGGAAAATCAATCATCTTGTGGCCTACTTCTCTATAACCAAAACAAGCATTGGTATCCCTCAAGCTTGGGCCACCATGACCCCTAACACATTTTGGACACATAGGATTGGCACCACAACACCATCACCTTGGGACCTTGGGTAGTCATTGGGAAAACTCCTATTAGGAGCATATGAGTACCCTTATCCTTGAAGAAACTGACCACCTTTGCGATTTTGGAACTTTTCATCAAAATGGGCTCTCTTGGCGTCATTACTCCACTTTCTTAACTTCTCCCCCACTGATTGTTTTGTATAAGTCATCAATATGAACAAATCCATGTCACTGATTAACACGGTGGTACAACATTCTTCACTCACCAAATCAGATACACCCATCACAAACTTATTCATTCTAGACCTCAAGTCGGCAACCAAATGTTGAGTATATTTAGAGAGTTGGTTGAACTTGAGGGCATACTCCCTCACTCTCATAGATCCTTGCTTCAAATTCATGAACTATATCATTTTGGTCTCTCTAAGCTCAAGAGGAAAGAACCAATTGAGGATAGTCGCCTTAAACTCCTCCTATAAAACCACATTGTTGTTCCCCTTCTCCTCTTCCATTGAGTGTACCATATTTGGGCGACCCCCTTGAGTTAGTAAGTTGCCAACTCTGCCTTCTCTTCCGACCTCACACCCATGATAGCTAACACTTTGTATATCTCATCAATAAATTCTTGAGGGTCCTCATCCACCTTAGACCCATTGAAATCCGGTGGGTTCATACTCATAAATTCTCTCACTCGAGACTCCAAAGTAGGAGCATTAGGGGCTTGAGCCCCTTGATTGACTTGATAAGCCACAACTTAAGCTAGCAAGGTAAGAGCATCCCAGAGCTCTCCATGAGTCGATTGTTCCTCGAGTGTGTGGGCTCTTCTTCCTCTTGTGTAAGGCATGATCTAGCATAGCAAAGAACAAATTTTAGGAGGGAAAACCTTATCTTATCTTTTATAGCATGACATAGAATAAGAAGAAGGGAAACATTTCCTAAAACGAGTCATAGCCCCTTACTCATAATTGTGGTGGACAACATAACCTTAAATAAAACTCTAATCAACGTGGTGTGTTGGATGTCAAGAACTATTAACAACCTAGTGATCAGATACCAAGTTTGTCACGACCCATGCCAAGGGACTAGACATGACACGGCGAATGGGGAATCGAAGGGACCCCAATTAAGACTCTTAACATATCATTACACATCCTTGATCGTGGAAGCAATTAAATAACAATAAAAAAGTAGAAATAAGGGAACACGGTGCTAAGGAATATCTTTCATATCATAAAACATCAAAGAATCAAAGAGAGTTAAGGCTCATAGCATCATTACATAACTTGTCCAACAACACCTCTAAACATAGAACTTAGCATGGCAACACAAGCAACCAGGTTCACCCTCATAGTCATAAGTAGCCAACATAAAAGGAGTTAATACATAGCATAAGCAAGAGAAGCATGTCCTCGAAGTTGAGGACTCACCAACTTTCTTTGAGAGAATTCGTACTAGCCACATGGAGGAGGAGGATGATCTAGTGGAGCTCTGGTCCTTACATGGTAACATTATGTAGGCATAGAGTATGCATTAGTACATTTGAATATACTAAATATGGAGGATGCAATGCAACAAGTGACAGGAAACATAATCGAAATGCATAATTAGGCAATAAATGAGCATATAGCAATATGGCATGCATGAGTGATGCTTGAAGTAAAACATGCTTACATAGAACATATTACATTTGTACTATAAGAGACCATCATCATAGACCAAGCAACTTAGTACTCGAAATCCAAGGTAATCACCCCTTAGAAGTGATTGAGGTACCAACCCCTCAATTAGTTGACGAACATGACCCCCCTCTACCGGAAGTGATTGAGGTACCAACCCCTCAATTGGTCGATGGCTTACCACCCCCATCCGAGGCGATTGAGGTACCAACCCCTCAAATGGTTGACGAACATGACCACCCTTCGCTTGAAGTGATTGAGGTACCAACCCCTCAATTGGTTGATGGCTTACCACCCCATCCAAGGTGATTGAGGCATCACCCGTCAATTGGCTATGGTAAACTCATAACACAATAGATATTTCTCATGAAACCAACACATATATACCATCCTTTCCGCATCATATAATGACTTAACTCATATGCCATTCATTAGGCCTTTAACAACTCAAGAAACATAATCTGGACATTTTATCCAATATTTGACGGGTGTGTAATGCTAGTGTAAAACCATACAATTCAATAGAGAAATCATGCAAGAAAACTTAATATAAAACCACCCACCAATACTTGGTAATACCCTCATGCAATATACCTCAAAACCCTTCAAGAAATCTTAAGATAGGTCTAAGATTTATAGCTCAAAACATGCTTAAACAATCACACTTTTACAAAATCCCAACATAGTTCATAGTCAAATTCATAATAGAAAACTCATAAGTAAAATCAACTTAGACACTAGTAATTTTGGTCAAAAGGAAGCTTGGACACCTTGGGTGAAAGGACCCAATGGTCGAAACCCACATACCTTAGCTTTGGAGAATTTCTTGATGAAGATTGAGATGAGAATTTGAAGCTTGATTGAAATCCTTAAGATCTAGAATGAGTTTGGAACCCTTGATTTTGAGTAAAATATTTTTCTAAGTGTTTGATAGAGTATTAGGGAATGTCTTGTATGATATGAAGGTGAAATATGGCTAAGAATATTTTTACGCATAGGAAGACATAGGCCCAAGACCCAAAAAATTTGGACTAAACAAGAAAACTGTGCAAAAATAACACCAGTACGTGACGGAGGCGCGTCACGGTACCATCGCAGATAGACACTTGATAAGCAAAATTATGGATTTTCAAATTCTAATAGAGTTGCTCTAAAATTTGGGTTAGACCTATTTTTCACTTAATTTTACCCCCTGAACAAGAATGTAAAGTTGGACTTTTTATATCACGCACGGATTTTGAGATATATGAAAATTATGATTCTGAACACTTTCGAGGCACATTTTCAAGCACTTTTTTGGGGTCGTTTCAAAGAACATGCCCCCATAATGGTATCAGCACAGGCTTGATTATTCTCATCCAGGACACTAATGTCTATTTGGGCCTGTATCTTTTCATAATACAGAGACACATACTCGAGATTCTCAACAGGCTCTTCCTTGAAGGTCTATTCTCTCTACAGTTGATTGGTGATTGAGAAGTTGAGACAGAATCTACTAAATGATATTATAGACCATATATACTCAAACATCAAACCTCAATAATAGTGAGGTTAATGATATGGCATGCTAGATAGGTGAAATTGCAGGAGAATTCTCTATTAAATCAGCCTAGGGCCGATGCTCAAAATACTGAACCAATCCCCATAAAATAATCTCCACATCACCCCAAGTCTATAACTAGAAATTCAGCCTAAAATAGACTCTCGGCTCACATAAGTTCATTTGTTGGATGAATTTTGATTGAAGGATTATGAGAGATCAACCCTATACAAGGAAAAGATGAAAAGATGGTATGATTGAAATATCCTAAAAAGGGAGTTAAACATTGAGACCCGATGTTGCTATACAATGCAAGGTTGAGGTTGTTCCCGGGAAAGTTGAAATCTAAATGGCCAGGTTCATTCAGAGTTAGTGAAATGCTTGAAAATGGTGTTATTGAGGTTAAGAACCTAAGAAGGGGAAGTTAGAGTAAATAGGCAGAGGTTGAAGAAGTATCATGGCAAACAACCTATTGTTCGAGTGGTTGATGTCATATATGTGGATGAAATACGATTTGTAATGAACTCCTTCATGCCACAATGTTAAATAAGGAACTTCTAGGTAGGCAACCCAAGGTGTTAGTGGATTTGAATACGTGTGGTGTGTGTGCAGGTGTGCAAAATTTGAAGTTTTTAAGAGGATGCAAAAGGCAAAAAAATTTGCTTTTTGGTGGTCACTGAGTTTAACGACCATGATTTTGACCACTTTTTATGTTAGATGATGACACCTGAGTTTCTATCAATTTTGGCAGTCAAAGTTACAAATTGGTGGATCGTCGAGTTGAAACTACGAACCCGATATTGACTGCCTTTGGGTCAGTTGATGGCCCTTGAAGTTCTGCCAATTCTGGTGGTCAAAGTTGCAAATTGAAGGATCATCAAACTTCTTATGCAATGTAGGGTGTCATCGCCTGTTGGTGTAGTTGGATGGGATTCAATTACTATAAGAAAAGGTTGCCAAGCACATATTTGGCAGACCACCTCGCCGACCAACCTCGCCTTAAATGCACTCCTTCAGTTTCCTCTTTCACTTTCTCATCTTACTCATTCCTAAGCACACATCACTCTTCTAGTACCTACTTTTGTTATTTTCATCGGGATTGAGCTTTATTATCATCAATAAGATGATCATTGTCACCCTTCTTTTCTTTCATAATGCCTGCAGTATGTCTTCTAACCTTATGCCTCATTTTTATGTTATTCTTAGGCTTGGTGTTGTCCACTTCCAATGATTGATGACTTATTCGACCAATTTCAAGGGGCCAAGCACGTTTCAAAATTAATTTGTGGTCCAGATATCATCAATTGAGGGTGAGAGGATGTGATATTCCCAAGATGGCATTATAAACAAGGTATGGGCACTTTAAATTTATGGTGATATCTTTCGATTTAACTAATTCACCGGTAATCTTTATGGACCTCATGAATAGTGTGTTCAAACCCTACCTTGCCATGCTGTGGTAGAGAAGATTTGTTGAAGGGTTTGTCCTCCATCGCATAACCATTGACTAAGTTGACTCAAAAGAAAGTAAATTTTCTATGGACGGATGAGTGAGAGAAGAGCTTCTAAAATTTAAAGGATCGGCTGACTTTGGCTCCAATCGTGACCTTGCTGGAGGGTACCGATGGGTTTTCTGTTTATTGTGATGCCTTGAGGATTGGATTGGATTGTGTGTTGATGCAACATGGTAAGGTGATTTCCTATGCTTTAAGGCAATTAAAGGTGCATGAGAAGAACTGGCCAACACATAATCATGAACTAGTTGTTATGGTATTTGCATTGAAAAGTTTTCATCACTATCTATATGGGATCTAGACATATTCACCGATCATAAGAGCCTCCAACATGTGTTTATACAAAGGGATCTCCAATTGAGGCAAAGAAGATAGTTGAAACTCCTCAAGGATTATTACATGAGTCAAAATATCACACAAGTAAGGCTAATGTGGTAATTGATACACTTAGTAGAGTGTCCATGAGTAGTGCGTAACACCTTGAATAGGACCATGGAGTTAATAAAGGAAGTTCATGGGTTTGCTAGATTAGGGATAAAGTTGAATAATGCCAGAAATGGTAGTGTGATGATATTAAATGGCTTCTAGTCATCAGTGATTGAGGATGTCAAGTCTAAACAATATCTTGATCCCGCCTTAGTTAGAGTGAAGGCCTTGGTGAAAGAACGAACGATAGAGGCCTTCTCACAAGGGGGAGATGATATGCTTCAGTACCAAGGGAAATTATGTGCATCGAATGTTGAATGTTGAGAAATTTGATATCGCAAGAAGCCCATAATTGCTCCTATTCCATTCACTCCGGTTCCTCTTACATGTATAGATACTTAAGGAAAGCTTATTGGTTGAACGAAATGAAGAAAGACATTGCTAAATTTATGGTCGAATGCTCCAATTGTCACAAGTTAAGGTTGCACACTAAAGGCCGAGTGGCTTGGTTTGAGATATTGAGATTCTCACTTGGAAGTGGGAATAAATCAATATGGACTTCGTAGTTAGGTTGCCTAAGACCAAGAGACATTTTGACTCTATATGGGTGATAGTGGACAGGATAACAAAGTCGATTTATTCTTGCTGGTCAAGACAACTTTGGGTGCCAAAGACTACGCCAAGTTATATATTTGGGAGTTGGTAAGGTTGCATGGAATTCCATTGTCCATCATATCGGATCATGAGACTCAATTGACCTCTCACTTTTGAAAGTCTTTTCAAAGAGGTCTTAGAATCAATGTGAAGTTAAGCACCACCTCTCAAACTGATGGACAAACCAAAAGAACAATTTAAACCTTGGGGAACATGTTGAGGGCATGTGTATTGGAATTTAAAAGAAGTTGGGATGATCATTTACCTCTAATTGAGTTTGCCTACAACAATAGTTTTCACTCAAGCATTGAGATGGTTACATTTGAAGCTCTATATGGTAGGTGATGCAGATCACTAGTTAGATGGTGAGCTGGTGAAATGACCATGATTGGACTATATTTGGTTATAGATGCCATGGAAAAAGTAAGGCTCATAAGATAAAGATTAAATACGGCTCAAAGTAGACAAAAGTATTACACTGATTCAAAGAGAAAGGACCTTGAGTCTAGTATTAATGATTGGGTCTACTTGAAGGTGTCACCCATGAAGGGTGTGGTCTGACTTGGCGAGAAAGGAAAGTCAAGCCCTAGGTATGTCGGGCCTCACAAAATTGTGGGAAGAGTTGGCATGGCGGCTTGTGAGTTAGAAATTTCATTGGAAATGAAAACGATACGTCCGGCATTCTATGTGTCAATATTGAAGAAATTCATGGGGGATCCAAACTCCACAGTTCCATTGGAGGATATGAGTGTCGAGGAGAATTTGACTATGAAAAGTTCCAGTTGAGATAGTGGATAGGCAAGTGAAGATATTGAGGAACAAAGATGTGGCATCCGTTAAGGTCTTTTGGAGGACCCAACAAGTCAAAAGTGCAACTTGGGAAGCAGAAGCTGAGATGATGAAATGATATCCTTATCTTTTCTACTCTACTCAAGGCTAAGGTAATTAAATAATCATGTATATGGTGTCAAGTCATGTATTTCATCCCTTTTTGTGTCATGTTGCATGCATACATACTCATGGTAACATATTTTGAGGTCATTGATGCATAAGTTTAAGGTTTCATGAAAATGATATTTAAGTTGCTTTGATGCATTTATGTTGGGGCTGAAATTTGTCTTGTTACTCCTCACAAGCGTGCTTCCATTACATTCGGGGACGAATGTTCCCAAGGGGGAGATATTGTAACACCTCCAAAAGCAATTCGAGATATTTTTATAATAGATTCCTTGAATAACAGTAATTTTCATACATTTTTGGCAAATCTGAGTTCATATTCTTGTTCAGGAGGAAAACTTATGTGAAAAAAATGGCACTCTTTGATTTTTAAATCAACCATATCGAAGAATAATTTTTTGCATGATTGTGCACTTTTCAGAAGAGTATGCAATCTCTCCGCATCGTGGAGAGGGTTTATGGTAGTACAAAAGTGGCTTAAACTCATTTCTAGGTCAAAATAGGGAAAAAATTGAAACTTGCGTGAAAATTAATAGTGCGAGAGCACCTTCACGTCATGCTATGGTCTCACCATAGTTCAATTATTTTTAGAAAATTTATAAAATTAAGTAAGGGTAATTGGGATATATCCCAACATCCTTATAGACGAGATTCCACAAAAATTCAATCATTTTTATCCCTATTCCCCTTATAAACTCTCCCAAATTCCTCCTAAGAATCCCTCTTCCAAAAACAATATCCAAATTCCTAAGGTTTCAAGCGCATCCATTGAAGGCCAAGTGTCAAAGTGATTCCCCAGGTTCTTCAAGTATTCTTCATCAATTTCAATCTTTTAAGGTATGTGGGCTCTTCTTCCATGGTTTCTTTTATCGATGGATCCCCAAAATCCTTTGCACTAAATTCTTTAAAATTCAAAGTTGATTTCTTAAGGGTACTTTCTATTACTCCTAATATGCATGATTTATATTGGGAATCTTCATCTATTGAATGAAATTGCATGAATTCCTTCGAGGTTTTATTATTATGAACTATTTTATGATATTTAAAGATATGAATGTTATTATACCATGAGATATTATGAAGTTGATGATTTTATAAAATGAATTTCATGTTCCCACTTTTAAGCTTTGAAAGACGTTACGAATGATTGTGGTGGGTTGTCTTGTGAATGATTTAAGTTAATGAACTTTACTACATTCATGCATAGTCCCCTCGGGTTGCATGACTTAAAGCTTACATGTATTAACCCACCCAAATTTTATATTAATTCTCTAATGAAGTATGATTTCCAAATGATGAGGGTTTAAGTTTTTGTTATGAAAGTCTATGGAAGTTATGTAGTATTTATAAATCTCTCTTATGAATGTAAAGCTAGTGAAAGGACAATTCTCACTTGATGGATCATAAGTTATAAGCTACTCCTATTAAAAATGATTCTATGTTTACAAGCTTATGAATGTATATGACCATGTTTATGTTTTCTAAAGTATTCTGTGGGAATGACTTAGCACCGAATGAGGCATTGAGGTAGGTTCGGTAAGGAAACCCTAGTAACAATTCTTTGTTTTATTAACTGTATGCCACCATATGAGCTCTTGTAGGCTAGGCTAATGGATCCCGTAGGTCATTGTGATGATTAAAGATGCATGCTTAAGTTGATTAAGTTCCATCGGGCAAGTGATTTCCCGGTGCTAATGTAAGGGGTAATGTTGGATTTCATGTAGTAGCTCGCATGACCTTATATGCCAGTTACAATCTCCTCGCACATATGTATGCTATGTTATGAGACTATGTTTTGTCATTCATGCATGTTTTCAATAAACATTATCCATGAATCTCATATTGAGCTTATTTTTACTGTATATGTCTATGCAGCTTGTCTAATATGGATATGATTTCCTTGTTCATTGCATCCCACATACTAGTAAACTCAAAGTACAAGTGCATACTTTTTTCCTACATGATCTAACTATGTAGAAATCAGTACTCCTAGCCATCCACCTCCTCGTGGCTAGTACGATCTCTTAATGACCTTATTTGTGGTGAGTCCTCCATTCCGAGGACAACAATCATTTTCTATCTTGCTATGTTAATACTTTACTTGTTATTTACTTTTGAGGGTGAGCTGGGGACATGTCTTGGCCCCTGTCTTAATCATGCCTACAGGTGTTGTTGGATACTTATGTTACGTACGTACTACGTGATGCTTACACTTCTATGGAGACTTATCCCTTAGTCCCTATCCCATGATTGTCGATGTTTATGATGTTGATTATGAGATGGTGAATTTCCTAAGTCCCTATTCCCATAGAGTGTTTCCTATGCTCTCTTTCCCTTAGTATTGCTTGATGAGATTGAATGTGGCAAGTCCCTTACCTTTTTTACCCATAGCTAGCATCCTAAGTCCCGAATTCCCTTAGTTTGACTAATTGATGCTTGAATTACATTTCAAAACTAATGATGTGCTTTTGTATGCTACGAGGCTTGTTTTGGGGTACTCTTGGGTTCCCCAATCGCCATATCACTCCTAGGCCATAGGCTTGGGTCGTGACATTTTGTGGATGAAAGGAATCCAAAAATCAAATCACATATTTTGATTAGAAGACTAAAATAGAAGTTTGAGATTTTGGGAGAAAGACTTAAAAACCCTAGCTGCCTTCTTGAGCCTTGAAAGGATTCGCCTTAGGAGAAATTTTTAGAGAATTTGGGAATAGGAGGAATGAGAGTGGAATAAGTGAGTTAGGCTGATATTGGTTAAATAGGCATAAAACGACATAGTATTGAGCTTAGGATATAGAAAAATATTGAATTTGCCCTTTATTAAAAGTTGTCAAACCCCCATCTATGACCCAATCTACAAGTCGTAGATCTAGTTACACTTTGAACTCCTAAAATATGTCTCTGAACCTCAATATATCTACAAACACTTTTTTATGATTTTTCATGCATTCTAGGAGTCGTAAAGACCCCTCGTGGAACCACCCTAGACTTAGAAAATTTTCCAACTCAGAACCTAAACTACGAGCCCCATTTATGGTTCGTAAACTAAACCACGACCCATAAGGGCTTTCATTTGGTGACACTTTTCCAACTTCAGAAACTTGTTTATTACCCTTCATACCACGACCACTGTCTACAACTAGTAATTTCTTTCTATGGGTCATAGACACTATTTTATACTTTGACTCTCCAAGTTTTAAAATTTCACTAAGTGATTGGCCTATCTATGAGGCCTATCTAAGCCAGTAAAACAAACCACAAGCTGTAGATGGGCTCATTCATCCCTGCACCAGAACAAATTTTGCATTTTTCATCCTAACTCTGAGCTTCTAGCCTACGAAGCCTTACAACGGAGGAGTAGTGTGTTGCTCATGAGTCCCGATTATTGATTGAGCATGATAGTCTTGATAGTTGTATGTAATGAACTTGATTCTTGTGATTGATAAACATGATACTTGTAGTGTATTTTGTAAGTTATAACATTAGTCTGCATTATTAAGGATCTTTCTATATAGACACTTGGTAATTCTAATTGACATAATTATTAGGATAGTAATTTCCATCTTAGTTAATTACTATGGCATGCTTGTTTGCCAATCTAATTATAGTGTGATTGCATGTGATGTTATTTGGTTGCTCATATGTAATTGCAAGGTTATATTAAATTTAAAAAAAATTAATTATCTAAAATTAAAATTTTTTATATTATACAAATAAGAGTATTTATAAATAATATTAAATTAAATATTTAAGATATATATTGTCTTTTTAAGACATATTACAATTAGTAAACATATGTTCTTAAGTATAATTTGAAAAAATCAGTTTATATTTTTAAATTAGTATATTTTAATTAAATTAAATAATAAA
>JAOTQR010015797.1:0-17572 GCA_025774065.1 Solanum ossicruentum
TTGGGTTTTACCCCAAAAGGCGCCTACACATGTAAGGTTCCAAACTCAATATATAGCCCAGGAACTCCCCCTCTTTTACCGATGTGGGATTTGCCTAAGTGAGCTACAGGCGATACGTAACGCCCCAAAGCGGACAATACCTACATATGTGGGGCCGGTCGTTACAATGGACCATGTGAATTGACTTAAGCTTGAAATGACTATTTTTGGCTAAGTGTAGTCGCACGGCCATTCATGATACGAGCAATGTGGCTCTCCATGGAGTTGATTTCATAAAATTTTTCTAAGTATGGAATCTTCAAACTAAAGCTAGGTTCACTTTTAGTCCTTCCATTCAAGCTCATTTATGTTGTTTAAGGTCATCATAGGTCTCCTACATCAACTAAAGTTCAAAGGAATTTCATTGGCTAAGTTTTTCTTAAGTACCAAATGAAGGATCAAATTTAAATAGGCAAATCTCTTTTGCCAAAATGAACTGGGTGGCCCATGACCTATAAAATTAAACCTCTTTAAATTATCTTTCCAAATGCACTTGGTCTTAGCTCATTTCGAATTCAGAGCAAGAAGTTATGATCTTTTCGTAAAATCTGTCAAGGCTAGACAGGAGGCTTCACGATACGTAAAACTAGGTGTGAGATGTTGTGGGTAAAACTTAAAGGGGTGTTTTATTGAGTTATTTTTGAAATTTGACCTATCCCTAAGGTTTTCTAAGACCTTTACCCCTCCCCCCCTTTTATATTCTCAAACCTCTCCTACACCAATTCCCAAACTCGCATTCAAGACTAATTCCCTCAAGCCACTCTAGAATCTATTCCAAATAACTGTTGGAGACTTTCAACTTGGGAGTAAGAGGACTCAATTCACCAAGTTCTTTTGGGTTTCTTCATCTTTGTGGAGGTATGTGGGTTTTGATCCTTGATTTCTTCCAATCAAGGATACCCAAATCTTTTCAATTAAATTTCATGAATTTAAGTTCTCCTTGAATATAAGTTTTTATTATTTGGATTTATTAAATTAAATTGATGTGTGGGTTGTACATATTTGATGAATTTAAGTTACTTTAATCTCTATTATAATGATTTACAAGGAGTTTGTGAAATTATGAATATGCATGTCCCTTTTCAAGGCTTGTTTATGCATGGGTGATTATATTATGATTTTAAATATTGATTTAATTATATATTTACTTCAATTTCACATTATATTATTGATTTTAGATTGAATCTTAATTACCCGTGTTATCCTCACATCATTCATGGCATTTTCATTCATGACATTGGATTTCTTTGGAAATTATGAAGTGAGTTAAGCCCAATTATTTTTTATAATATGATTTTGAGAAGATATGTTTATGACAAGAATGTGATCACATACATATCTATGATTATGGCTCTTGGAGCATTACGGGTGCTTGCACCATTATGCATGTAGGAATGAGCTATTCCTATGCATGAGTATTATGACTTATGATTATGATTTGGCATTTGAGTCTAAATATGAATTATTATGAATAATATTTGGCCTTTAGGCCTAAGAATGCATTGAAATGTTTTGATGAGACTTACTTCTCTTACAAGCATGTGTATATATATATTATGACTATTCTTCTGGGATGACGACTTAGCACCGATGGTTTGAGGGTGTGCTCTCTTTCCTAAAACTATTTGCTTAATATAGATTATGTGAAATCCTATCCGAAATGGGATATGTTGCCGTAAGGAAGGTTTCTTTATATAAAATGGGATAGGTTACCATAAAGTGAAGTAAAATGTAACATGATATGTTGTGGAAATCCTATCCGAAATGGGATATGTTCCTGTAAGGAAGGTTGCTTCATATAAAATGGGATATGTTCCTGTAAGATGGAGTATGGTTTACCTTTGGCAAGTAGACCACCTCTTTATTTATGAGGGGATTTCATCGGTATTCCAAGTAATAGCTTGCTTGGTCTTACTCATATCGTTGAGCTCATATTCCCACTATATATATGATCATCATTTGAATTTCATGCATCATGAATTTCATAGAATCTTTTTATATTACATTCCTTATTACATATCTTTTTCTATATTACGTGCCCTTGTCATGTAACACCGTATGTAGGTTTTGGTAATTCATATGCATTGCACCTCGTATATTTAGTACATTCAAATGTACTAATGCATATATTTTCCTACATGATCTCACTATATAGGGACTGAGGACTACAATCATCCAACGTACGACTTTAGCTGGGATCTCAAGTTTTGGTTTGTTGTGATGAATTCTATCCTCCATGGACAAGCCACTATTCCTATGTCTTATGTAGCTTTTGCTTATGCTATCTTTACTTGAGGGTGAGCCCGGGACATGTCTTGGCCCCCGTCCCATCTGATGACTAGAGGCATTGTTGGACATCTTGTAGACTCTTGTCGGATCTATGTGTAATGTGTGGTATTTGGAGCTTACAGTTATGGATTTCATTTGGATATGTCTATTATGGATTTGTTATGAGGATTATGATATTTATGTATGTTTGATGTTGAAATGTGGAAGATCCTATGTCCCGAATTGCCTCTATAGAGTGAGTCATACTTACCCGCCCTTAGTCTTTATGTACTACATGTTATATGAATTCATATTAATTCTTTTCCTTATGATATCCCCATAGCGTGAGTCCTTATTTCACATTCCCTAGAACTATGTGTTTACATTTGAATACGCTTCCGAACTGATGGTGTGAATTTTGAATACTTTGAGGCTTATTTGGGGACTCTCAGTTTCCCATTCGCCATGTCACTCCTAGACTCTAGGTACAAGTCGTGACTGTAATTATTTAAAATTTAATAAATATAAATTTTGAAATGATTCTAATTATAGTAAATTCATGAATATATTAGTCCAAATAAATGTTATGGATTAATATAATTGGGCTAATCATTTAAGTCCAATAGATACAAATTTAATTAAAACCCATGTTAATTGATTAAGGCTACAAGAAAAGAGTCCAAATTAATAAGCCCAATATTATTTCATCCAAGAGGCTCATCTTGGTGCCATATGTCATTTTGGCACACCAAGTCAAACAAAGAAGCCAATGGGACAATGCCATGTGTCAAAATGACAAGCCCATTTCATTAAAGCACAACTTGCCATGTCACTTGAATCTGATTGGTCGAAAGGAAGTCTTTCCTATTATAATTCCTCTATTCTACAACTATAAATAGAGGTCTTCATAATTGAAGGAGGGAAAGAATTCTAACAAAAAAGCTAGAGAAAGCTCATGGATCAAAAAACCACAAATTTCTCAACAAAGTTTAAGAATTCAAACATTCAAGCACTCAAGTTCAAGAATAAGCTTAAAATATCTTGAACTTAAGATCAAACTCAAGAACAAATTTAAGTTTCAAGAACAAATTCAAATTCAAGATCGAGTTCAAGAACAAATTTTAGATTCATGATCAAGCTCAAGAGCCCTTGAATTTACACTTGAAAAGGTGAAATAGAGGATTTATAGATATTGTAACACTCGTATTTTGAAATCAAATACCACAAATTGTTCACGATATTTTTGTTGTTAATTATTAATTTCTAGATGAAAATGTATCATCTACAAATTTTGGCACGCCCAATGGGACAATTTTTACCTCTCATCTCAACTTTTGAAGCATCAAAGAACATTCAAATGGCTTCAAGAAGATTAACCCCCAATCAACTTTCTCCAAGGCTGCTGACTCCAAGTTCCCCGCTGAAGTGGAGGGAATTCTTAGTATTACCTTCGGGAGCTTTGGTGCTGTTACAGGAGCAAGACAACCATGATAGGACAACAAACACTTCATGTGTCATCCATATCAATTCCTGTCTTTGGGTCTTCAACTTTGAAAGGAGTAGGATCCTCTACAAATGCAGCAAAAAGAGCAACCAGTATTGCTGAAAAGATCGAAAGAACCTTAGCTTCACTTGAGTTTCCTGGTTCTAAGAACTTCATCATGAGGAAAGGCTCGCATGATGTGAGTCCTGTGAAGATTGACTTGCACAAAAGTCCATCGCCAATGGTCATGCAAGCGATGGTAACTGATGTTTCATCCATGGAGGAGCTACTTATGATTTTGGCAAAGATGATTTAGGGATTAACTAAGAACGTGGAAAGTCAAGAATCTCGCATCAACAAGTTGATGGATAGGATGGATGATTTACTAGATAGAGAATCTATTCATATGCCTGGAAAAGGCATTGAAGTTCACGAGACTGAAAATCCTACAAACTAAGCATCATATATCAAAGAGGTACCCACATCTCCTGAGGGGATGATCCTACTTGGTCGATTGAAGGAGTTCATTGAAAGGACTATCAAGGATAAGTATGACATCTCCACCAAGTCTTCCCATATGTATGTCAAGCCCTACACTGCAAGGATTGATAACCTCAAAATGTCAGCCGGTAATCAACCTCCTAAATTCCAACAGTTTGAGGGCAAAGGAAATCCAAAACAACATGTTCCACACTTTGTACAGACATGTAACAATGCTGGGACATATGGAGACTATCTTGTCAAGCAGTTCATCCACTCCTTCAAGGGAAATTCATTTTACTGGTACAATGATGTTTAGCCTAATCCTATTGATATTTAGGAGTAACTAGAACATGAATTACTTAATCGCTTCTATAGCATGAGACACACTGTGAGCATGGTAGAGTTCACGAATACTCGTCAGAGAAAGAATGAACCAGTCATTGATTTTTTCATAAATTGATGGACAAATGCGAGTTTAAATTGCAAAGATAGTCTCAATAAAGCTTCTGCTATAAAAATATGTATCAAAGGGATCTACTGGGAAGACTGATGACCCAAATTATTGCAAGTGTCATAGACTTGTAGATCATCCTCTTGAAAAGTATTTTGTCTTCAAGGATAAAGTTATGCAATTGGCTAACACAAAGAAAATTTTCCTTGATGATGGAAAGGAGAGCTCTAGTCAATTTCTATCATATTTGGCTAGCTTGACTCAATCCAAATATGTGCATCTGAAGAGGAAGGGTCATTAGAGCGAGAAAAGTGCCAAATTGATATAGATAATGATGAAGGTTGGATTCTTATGACTAGGAGGAGACGCAACATGACTAGTCCACGGAAAGAATCATTTGAGAAACCGATCAAACAAAGGGTAGTGAGAATATCAAAGAAATAGAAGTCAGTAAAACATCCAAAGAGGTCAAAGGTAGAAGTACATCACTACCAAAAACAATAATGTCCAGTGACAATTCCTACCAAGTTAGTTCTATATGGAGGCTACTCAAGATAATGTTGAGGCATCATGTTTCAGTGTTGGCAAGGGAGAAGCAATGAATGAAACTCCATCAAAGGTGTTTGTTGCTAACAAAGAAGATACAACAAGTGATATCTTACCAAAGATGTCTCATGCGGACAAGGAAGAAGCGATGAGTGAAATCCCATCGAAAGCATCCCCCTCATCTTTCGAGAAGTACATACATGTGATACAAAGATCACATTTACAGATGATGATCTTCTATTTGGTGAAACTCTGCAGAATCATCCTTTGTACATGGTGGGTCTTATACTAGAGAAGAAGATAAATAAAATCTTGATAGATAAAGGGTCTGCTGTGATTCTGCCCATCCACATGATGAAAGAGCTTGGCATTACGACTGAAGAACTTAGCGAAAGTAGTTTATTTATACAAGGATTTAATCAAGGGGCGGAGAGGTCTATAGGCTCTATTAAGTTGGAAATTCATATGGACGATTTGTGATCAAGTGTATGGATGCATATGATTGATGCAAAGAATTGATATAACATATTACTTGGAAGCCCTTGGGCACATGAAAACAAAATTGTCTCATCTTCTTACTATTAATGCTTGAAGTACCTTGAAAATGGAATTGAAAGGAAAATAGTTGTTGACAATAATCCTTTCACTAAAGTTGAGACACGTTTTTCGATGTAAAGTTCTATCTGAAGAGTTATGTTATAAAAGAGGTAAACCTTGAGGGTGTTAAACCGACCAAATCTGATAATCTTAAAGGCCAAGCAACTGATGTGGACATTAAAAAGGGCAAAGTCGATATTAGGGAGACTAGCACCTGTCCAAATAAGGGGAAGACCATGCCTTCGAAGGGAAAATCAGCATTTAAACTTTATTATGTCCCAAAAGTGAAAAAAGTGGAGGGCCAATCATACTGTATGCAAGGGAATGTGTTAAGAGGGTTGAATCTTCCTATCAAATGGATTGATTTAACAAACTTGTCCTCAAAGATGATGTGAAGTTTTATGGTTCAACATATGCCGCAAGATGCATCACTCCCTACAAAACATAAGGAAGATTTTGATCCAAATGCTTATAAATTATTTACAAGGGCTGGGTACAGCCCTAATGAGCCATCTAGGGAAGGAAAACTCCTATCTGAAGGCACAACTAGGCAAGCACGCGAAGGCTTAGGCTGTAGCTAACCACCATTAGTTCGCATCACCATAAAAAGGCCTTCTATCTTTGATCAACTCAAACAACCTGGTAGGAGAACTTCTGTGTTCGAAAGGTTGGGTTCATTGAAAAAGATGAATAACAGGCATTAGAAAAGTTACCTAAAAGTGACCACACTTGCTTCACCCATGATCCAAAAGTATTTCAAAAGTTTAATTCCTTCTAGAATGAAACGATGGGTGGAAGTCATAGTTTAGTGTAAAGAGGTGCTAAAGGCGAAGGCTCACGGTGTGGTTTATACCAAAGAGTGTGAAGAATATGAAGAAAGTGTAGGCTTTTCATGTCATGTTACAACTCAGATTGAGAATGATTCCTCTTGTCAAATGCAGATTGATGAAAAGTTGGGAGGTAATGTTTGGTGCAATCATATATCTGTTAATGATAATGATCCATAAGAAGCGGAGGATGCTAGAGAGACCCCACTAGAATTTGAAGAAGGAGTGAAGACAACAACAGATCTCCTAAAAGAAGTTAACCTTGGCACTGATGAGGAACCAAGGGCAACTTACTTAAGTGCTTTTCTAGAAGCTGATGAAAAAATGGCTTATATGATATACTCAAAGAATATAGGGATGTCTTCTCTTGGAGCTATAAAGAGATGTCTGGCTTAAATCCCAAAATAGCAGTCCATCAATTAGAGTCAAGCACCGCGCTCGTCCTGTCAAGCAGGCTCAATCATTTTAACTCAAACTTGGTAACATTGATTGAGAAAGAAGTTAACAAACACATTAAGGAAGGCTTCATTCGTGAAGTTAAATACCCTACATGGATTTCAAGTATCATTCCCGTGAGGAAGAAGAATGGCCGAATTCGAGTTTGTGTTGACTTCAGAGACCTTAATAATGCATTCATTAAAGATGAGTTCCAGCTACCCATTTTGGGAGCTAATGATTGATGCTACGACTAGTTATGAGGCAATGTCATTCATGGATGGTTCTTCTAATTATAACCAAATTTGAATATCACCAAAGGATTAAGAATTCATAGCATTTCACACACCTAAATATATTAATTGCTACAAGGTAATGCCTTTTTATTTAAAGAGTGCTAGTGACACATTTCAAAGGGCTATGCAAAATATATTTGATGACTTACTCCATAAAAGTGTTGAATGTTATGTTGATGACTTGGTGGTGAAATCAAAAGGGTGGCATGACCATTTGAAAGACTTAAGAATGGTGTTTGAGCTGCTTCAAAGGTATCAACTGAGGATGAACCCATTAAAATCTGCCTTCATTGTCACTTCTGGAAAGTGTCTTGGCTTCATTGTGCAACTTCGGGAAATTAAGATTCATCAAGACAAAGTTGATGCAATTTTGAAGACGCCTGAGCCTCGAAATATTCATGAGTTGAAAAGCCTTCAAGGAAGGTTAGCCTACTTGAGGAGATTTATCTCGAATCTAGCTGGAAGATGCCAACCATTTAGTCACCTTATGAAGAAAGGGGTTCCTTTCAAGTGGGATCAAACATGTTGCAAAATCTTTGAAAGTATAAAGGTGTATCAAGCAAAACCTCCAGTTCTAGCGGCCCCTATACCTGGAAAGCCATTGATGCTTTACATTGCAGCACAAGAAAGGTCCGTGGGAGCCTTACTAGCTCAAGAAAATAGTGAAGGCAAAGAAAATTCTCTTTATTACTTGAGCAGGATGATGACACTAAATGAGCTAAATTATTCACCAATTGAGAAGTTGTGTTTGGCACTAGTCCTTTCAATTCAGAAAATGAAGCACTATTTTCAAGCGCATATCATCCATCTTATTTCTAGGGCAAATTTCATCAAATTTGTTATGTTGAAACCAGTCCTTAGTGACCGACTAGCAAGGTGGTACCTTCAGTTCCAACAATTTGATATTGTGTACATCTCTCTAAAGGCTGTGAAAGGACAAGTATTAGCAATTTTTTTGGCAGATCATCCTATACCAATTGATTGGGAATTGATTGATGAACTTCCCAGTGAGGATGTATTGGCCATCGAGATTCACCCTCCTTAGAGAATGCATTTTGATGGGGTTGCGCATCATGGAGGAGCTAGTGCAAGCGTAGTATTTGTCACTTCACAAGGAGAAGTCTTACCATTCTTCTTCACAATGAGAAAACGTTGCTCAAATAATTTTGCAAAGTACCAAGCGCTAATAATTGGACTCAAACTAGCCGTTGACATGAAGCAATTACAATTGTAAGTCTTTGGTGACTCTCAATTGGTAATCAAGCAACTTTTGGGAAGCTATGAGGTCAAAAAGCCTGAACTTCATCCTTATCACTGTTATGCCCATAAGTTGATAGGATAGATCGGCGATATGACTTTACAACATGTGCCAAGGAAGTGAAATAAAATGGCCAATGCCTTAGCTGCTCTAGCCTCTGCTCTAACTCTCCCAGAGAAGACATAAGTTACTATCTGTAAAAAATGGATTGTACCAACAAATGAAGATGAATATGAAATAGAACGTCTTGTTGCTGTGACCAAGGTTGATAAAGATGATTGGCGCCAAACTATTATCGACTACTTGTGTTACGGGATACTCCTAGAAGATATAACAAGAAGGACTAGCATTCGGCATTGGGCACCTCATTTCTCTACTACAAGGACACATTGTATAGGAGATCATTTAAGGGAATGCTCTTGCAGTGTTTGGGGGAGGAAGAAGCGGCCCAAGCCTTGCAAAAGGCACATCTAGGAGTATGTGGATCACATTACTCTGGATCGAAACTCCAGTTGCACATACAAAAATGGGGTATTATTGGCTAACTATGGTGAAAGATTGCTTAGACTATGCTCAAAAGTGCAAGGCTTGCCAATTCCATGATAATTTCATACATCAATAATTTGATGTTTGACACCCTGCTATTGCATCATGGCCATTTGATGCTTGGGGATTAGATGTTGTTGGACCACTGCCAAAATCTTCTGGTAGGCACTTATACATCTTGGCTGCGATAGATTACTTCTCAAAATGAGCCGAACCTGTAGCTCTTAAAGAAGTCAAGAAGGAGAATGTTGCAAACTTCATTTGAGTAAACATTGTCTATCGATTCGGTATTCCACGATACATAATAATAGACAATGGCAAGCCATTTGATAACAAGTTGATGAATAAGATTTGTGATCTCTTTGGCTTTAAGCAGTGAAAGTGTTTTATGTACAATGCTGCTGCAAATGGTCTAGCTATGGCATTCAACAAGACTTTGTGCAATTTATTGAAGAAATTTGTCTATAAGTCCAAGAGAGATTGGCACGAAAGAATGAAAAAATCCTTGTGGGTATACATGTCAACATACCATATACCAACTCAAGTAACCCTTTACTCGCTTTTGGAGTTGAGGCAATCCTGCCACTCGAGTGTCAAATACCTTCCTTGAGACTGGCTATTCGAAAAGGGCTCACTGAAGAAGAAAATTCCCTACTATGTCTTTCTGTGTTAGAAGCACTTGATGAAAAGAGATTGGAAGCCCAACAAAACATTGAATGTTATCAAGCTCGTTTGTCTCGTGCTTTCAATAGAAAGGTACGTTCGAGGTGTTTTCAAGTTGGAGACTAAGTCCTTGCAGTAAGGAGGCCCATTATCACTTCACATAAGTTAGGGGGTAAATTTACCTCGAAGTGGGATGAGCCATATGTGTTACAAGAGGTATACTCACATAGTGCTTATAAGCTTGTCGATATAGATGAAATAAGGATCGGTCCTATAAATGCAAAATTTCTTAATAGGTACTATCCTTAAGGCAAATGATGCTCCTTAAAGTATGAGTATAAAGTTGCAAGATACTGCTGGTACGCAAGAGTATAAGCTGTGCATGGCACCCTTAAAAAAATATGTCCGCTAGGTTGAAAATCTCAAAAGATGCAGTCTAGGAAAAAGTTAGGACAAAAAAACACTCCCCCTATAACTTCGTTATGACTTGATCCTTTTTATTGAGGTATGTAGGTGCTTGGAATTATATTCCAGGTTCAGTTGCATGAGTGTTAAATCCTATGGAATGTAAGCTGTGTATGGCACCCTTAAAAAAATATGTCCGCTAGGTTGAAAATCTCGAAAGATGCAGTCTAGGAAAAAGTTCGGACAAAAAAACACTCCCCCCTATAACTTCGTTATGACTTGATCCTTTTTATTGAGGCATGTAGGTGCTTGGAATTATATTCCAGGTTCAGTTGCATGAGTGTTAAATCCTATGCAATGTGAGCTCATTCAATAGCGTGCTTGAGGCTTTCAAATTTGGTCAAGTTTGTAAATTAAAGTTTTCAAATTCCTCAAGTGTGCAAGTTGAAGTCTTTGATTCCCTCAAGTGTGCGAGATGAAGTCTTTGATTCTCTAAGAATGCAAATCAAAGTCTTCAATTTCTTCAAGTATACAAGTTGAAGCCTTCGAACTTTTCGAGTTTATAAGTTGAAGCCTTTAAATCCTTCAAGTATGCGAATCAATCTCTTCAAATTCTCTAAGTATACAAGTTGAAGTCTTTGAATTCTTTGATTGCAAGTCGAAGTGTTTAAATCCTCCAAGCATGCATGTTGAAGTGTTTATAATTGTCGAGTTTGAAAGTTAAAGCCTTCAAGTGACCTTTATATTTACCTTTATTAAGCAAAAATGAGTAACTATTCTTTACATAGTGAGATTCCATCAAATTGCCTTTCTTGGGGCAAAGATGAATATCCATCCCATTATGCCAGAAGAAGCTCTCTAAATTTTCATTCCTTAAGGTGGACAAAATTTGTCCCTTTGCACCTCAAGCTGGCCTTTTTGCGGGCTTATCATTAAAAGGATCCCTAAATTTTTATGCTTTAAGGTAGACGGAATTTGTCCCTTTGCACCTTAACCTAGCCGTTTCGTGGGTTTTTCCTTTAAAGGATCTCTAAATTTCAATGCCTTAAATTAGATAGAATTTTTCTTTTTGTACCTTAAGCTGGCCTTTTTGTAATGTTATCCTTAAAGGGATCTCTATAATTCCTTGCCTTAAGGTGGACAAAATTTGTCCCTTTACACCTTAAGATGGCCTTTTTGTGGGCTTATCCTTAAAAGGATATCCAAATTTCCATGTCTTAAGGTGGACAAAAATTGTCCCTTTGCACCTTAAGATGACCTCTTTACAAGCATTTGAAATATTGTAAAGCCTTGAGTTGGAGATTCTTTATGTTTAAACATTTAGAGCATGATAAAGTCTCGAATTGGTAGTCCCTTATGCTTAAACATCGAGAACTTTGTAAAGTATCGCATTATGGGATCTTTGTGTTTAAACATTGAGAACTTTGTTAAGCCTAAAATTGGGGGTCCCTTATGTTTAAACATTGGGAGCTTTGTAAAAGTCTCGCATTTGGGGTTCCTTATGTTTAAACATTGGAAACATTGTAAGGCCTCGAATAGTTGGCATCTTATGTTTAAACATTGAGAACTTTGTAAGGCCTCAAATTGTTGGCCCCTTATGTTTAAACATTGGAAACTTTGTAAAGCCTGGCATTGGGGGTCCCTTATGTTTAAACACTTGGAACTTTGTAAACCCTTGAATTGTTAGCCCCTTATGTTTAAACATTGGAAACTTTGTAAAGCATCGCATTAGGGGTCCCTTATGTTTAAACATTGCGAACTTTATAAACCGTCGAATTGTTAACCCCTTACATTTAAACATTGATAACTTTGTAAGGTCTCGAATTATTGGCCCCTTATGTTTTAACATTTAGAACAGCGTAAATCCTCGTGTTATTGGTCCCCTATGTTTAAACATTTAGAACAGCATAAAGCTTCGTATTGCTGGTCCCTTATGTTTAAACAATTTAGAACAGTGTAAAGGCTAGTATTGTTGGTCCCCTATATTTAAAAATGTAGAACAACTTAAAGCATCAAATTGATGATCTAAAAGTAGGGACATAGAACACATCTCTTCACACATTGAGATCAAATCCTTGTGTTATAAAATCCTTTAAGCACAAATATCACTCCATTTCACCTACAAGAAACAAAGGGACAAAAAAAAAGAGAAGAAGAAGAAGAAGAAAGTCATACCTCAACAAAGACACCTGGGGTTACACTTCAATTTTGATTGAACAATATGAAGAAGCACACCCTTATTTATAGGGCGCTATTGAAGAAGAAAAAGGAAAAAAAAGTAAGGATGAAAAAAGGAAAAAAAATAAAGGAGAAAGAAGAAAAAAGGAAAGAGAGAACATAGAAAGAAAAAAGAAGGGGAAAAAAAAGAAGGAAAGAAGGTCAAATTTCTTTTTCTCAAATAAGGTCAAATTTCTTTTTCTCAAATAAGGTAAAATTGGGAATAATCTCCTTTTTCACATAATATTATAATAATAAAGTTATCATATTATGTCAATACCTTCTTATAATAATATAATAATTATTATTGTAATATTAAATTAATAATTCAAATCAAGTCTTCAAATGATAAAATATTTCGACCAGACTTGAAGCAGGGAGCATTTATAATCATTTAAAATTTATTAAATATAAATTTTGAAATCATTCGAATTATATTAAATTCATGAATATATTTTCCAAATAAATGTGATGGATTAATATAATTGGGCTAATCGTTTAAGTCCAATAGATACGAATTTAATTAAAACCCATGATAATTGGATGAGACTATAATAAAAGAGTTCAAATTAATAAGCTCAATATTATTTCATCGAAGAGGCCCTTCTTGGTGCCACGTGTCAAATGAGTGGAATGTCAAATCAAACAAAGAAGCCAATGGGACAATGACATGTGTCAAAATGGTAAGTTCATTTCATTAATGCCCAACATGCCATGTTACTTGAATCTGATAGGCCGAAGGGAAGTCTTTCCTATTATAATTCCTCTATTCTACAACTATAACTAGAGATCTTCATAATTCAGGAAGAGGAAGAATTCTAATAAAAAAGCTAGAGAAAGTTTGTGGATCAAACACCACAAATTTCTCTACAAAGTTCAAGAATTCAAACATTCAAACACTCAGGTTGAAGAATAAGTTTAAAAGCTCTTGAACTTAATATCAAACTCAAGAACAAATTCAAGTTTCAAAAATAAGATCAAGAATAAATTAAAAATCAAGATCGAGTTCAAGAACAAATTCCAAATTCAAGATCAAGCTCAAGAGCCCTTGAATTTACACTTGGAAAGGTGAATCAAAGGATTTTTAGAGATTATAACACTCACATTTTGATATCAAATACTACAAATTGTTCGTGATATTTTCGTTCTTGATTATTATTTTCTCATCACAAATTTATCATCTACAGTGACATTAATGAATTTTAAAAAGTCAGCTTTACTCAACTCACATAAAAAAAAATAGTCATAAATTATGAACCACACTTTTCTATTCTGTCTCTTAAAGATATTTTCTTTTCATATTTATAAATAAAAAACAATTTAGCTTTTAAATTTTATTTTAAATCAAAAATATATAAAAAAAATTGATTTCGTTATTAAATTCTATGACTTAGTCGATTGGTACTACATAAATTAAGACGGAGGAATTATATCATTTTGTCATAGAAATAATTTTGCAGTTTGTTTCTATGATGACTTTCACGTATATTAATGGTCGACCTTCATTATCCTTCTTACATGTCATAAAAATAATCATACAAGTTGTATTTTGTGATGTGCTGGTTTTAAGTAAAATTGTTTCTGCAACAAAAGTCAGAGTTCTTGTATATTATATAAAATTGTATTATTCTAATATTATTTTTTAAAAAAGTACTAATTATATTAATTTAATTAAGTCCATTGATTTTCTTTTATCCATATACAATACATAGTTTTCCTTCTGTTTTTTTGGAACTTTAGTAGCTCATACTTAAATTTTGACATTGTTGTTAAGGATTCAATTTGCCATATTGTGACTTCATCCCTCTTTCCCCTTTTCCTACAAAAAATAATTTTCTTTTTCTTTTCAATTGCAATTTTATTTATTGGTGCATTATTATAAAAAATAATTAGACCTCCAAATAGTTGAATAATTCAAACGATACTTTTTCTTTTATTTCCTTTGTACTATACATGAACTCATTCGAGACATGGCTCATTTATTTAATTGGGTTTAGGTCTATATAAATGATTATTTATTAATTAAAGAGTAGATTGAAGGCTACCAACTCTTAACTCATATGCCTTTATAGTTAAGAAAGACATAAGTCTCCAAGCTATTTTTATTTTAATCATGTAATTCTTAGAAGTAAATACGTGCTTGTTCATCTTTAATCACAATTTTGAATTTCAACGATTAATAAGAACTCTTTTTATCTTCAATATGGAATTTCTCAATATAAATTTAAATTTAATCGTGTCCAATGGATACCAAATAAGGAGCAGGAAATAAAAATAAATAATTTTTTTCTATCACATTTATGTTATATACTTTTCTTTTTAGTTCGTTCAAAGAACAATGATACCTTACAATAATTAAAAGTATTTTAGCTTAAAACTTCATCAATACACAAATATCTTATGATTGTTTTAGACTATAAGTTTTAAGTCTTTCTTTATTCTTAAATATCTTGATAAATTGAACTATGCCACACAAAATGAGATCGAGAAAGTACTAGTATTATAGTAAGTATTATAAGTAACGTTATCTCTGTTGGAAAAACAAATGCATTGGAACAATCCCAAAAAGTGCCCAAAAACGTGCCTCGAAATGCCTGAAATTTTTATTTCCATATATCTCAAAATTCATTTGTTATTTCGAAAATCCGACTTCATATTCTTGTTCAGGGGGTCAAAATTAGGAGGAGAATGATCTAACCCCGATTTAAGAGCGAGGAATTAGCAATTATGAAAATTCAAGAATGCAATTTTCAGTGGATATTCCACGACATTGGCGCGACGCGCCAATGCCATATTTTGAGCATTTTTCTATTTTCGGGTCCAAGGCTTTTGGTGTTGGGCCCAAGGGTCCCCATATGTGTTTTTACCTATAATGAGCCGAATTTCACACTCATATCATTCTAAACATTCCCCAATACTCACAAAAACACTTACTCATATTTTCAGTCCCCAAACTCAAGTTCCAAACCCTCATCCCAAGCTAATGATCTCCTTCAAGATTCTTCTTTAAGCTTCAAGTCTCCATCTCCAATCTTCACCAAGTTCTTCTCCAAGCTAAGTTATGTGGGTTTCTTTCATGGGTTCCTTTCACCCATGATACCCAAACCTCCTTTACTTAAATTGCATGATTTAAAGTTGATTTACAAATAGGTCTTACTTATTGTAAAATTTACTGCACACTATGTTAAAGTTATATAAAATTGTGACTGTTTTGCCATGATTTGAGCTATAAATCTTTGATCTATTGTAAGATTTGATAAGGGGTTTTGATGTATATTTCTTGAGGGTGTTGCAAGATTTTGGTTGATGGTTTTACAATGGCTTTTCTTGCATGACTTCATTTCTATAATTCACGGTTTAATACTAGCATTACATACCCTCTAAGTGTTTGATAAAATGTCCGAATATGGTTTCTTGAGAAGTTGAAAGTCCAAAGCATGAGATATGATATGAATGACTATATGATGATGAAATGAACTTATGTATATGATATACTCTATATAAAGTGTTTCTTTAGACCATACCCAATCTGAGGGCATAAAAGCCCAGGTAACCATGTTGGGGGGTTTGTACTCATCAAGCATGTGAGGGGTTTGTACTTCGCCACCGCGTTGATAAGGTGTGATTATCATTAACCATGTGAGGGGTTTATACCACACAACCACCAAGAAGTTTATGCCTTGAATAGCTAGCTTGGTCTCTTCTACACATATGATATTCTATATGAGCATGAGTTACTTAAGCATATTTTACTTAACATTCGTCATATATGTCATAATGTTATATTAAGCCCATTGCTTAAAATTGTGCATTTTGGTTATGATGGCTATCTATTGTCATTGCATGCTACATAGTATATTCAAATGTACTAAAGTACTCTATACCTACATGATATTACCATGTAGGGATCGACACCCTAGTTGATCATCCTCCTCCTCCATTTGGATAGATTGGTACTACTCAAGCTACTTAGTGAGTCCTCCACTTTGGAGACCTTAGTATACGTTTCTCTTATTGTGTAATGAGACACTCTTCCATATATTCTATCTTGACTAAGGAGGGTGAGCCTGATTGCTTTGTCTTAGCCCCCACTTTTATCTATATAGTAGAGGTGTTATTGATTATGCTTTGTATCTATGATGTGAGCCTTGACTCTTCTGCCTCTTGATTATGATGTTATGCAAGTTTTTTCTTTCCCCTTAGTCCCTTGCCGTTGTTTCCTAAATATTGGCATATTACTTAAGTATTAAACTCTCTCTCCCTTAGTCCCAATTCCCTTCTTTATGCTTATCCCTTATGATTATTTTTAATTCCTTCCGCGACCAAGGATGTGTAATGATATGCAGAGAGACTTGTTTGGGATTCCTTCGGGTTCCCTATTCACCAGTCACAACAAGGCCTTAAGTGCGGATCGTGACATGCACAGTGGAAGCATATCAGAGTCGTACTGATTACAACACATATATTTATGCTAGAATACAAATAATCAAGCTAATATAAACTTTATGAAATTTAATTAGATAAATATCTCTTGAAGCATGAGCATATACCTTCAAGCGAATCCATGTTTAGACTGCAGTTCTGCAGTCTTCTACAGTGATCCCAAGTTTATATCCGAACTCTCTCAATACATAGGTGGGCAAGTAGTGTATAGAAAACTTGATTCTCTTTCATCCAAATTCCCTTTTTACCAGATTAGTGAAACTCCTATTTATAGAGGACCTTTCCAAATTTAATAGAAAGAAGGAAACCCACTTTTCTTGAAAAACAAGAAACTAATATTTGTCCTTCTTTTACTAAAAATAATATTATGGATTCATAAATATGGGCACTATACAGACCACAAAATTAATTCATGAGGCTCCCTATTTTGAAAATAATTCAAATAATTAATTTGAAATTATTCTTAACATAATAAATACAAATCATTCCACTAAAGATTCGTAATTGCGCTCCTCTACTTATATTTCGAATTTCCGCATTATGTAATTCCCCATGTTAAGACTACAGATACTAATCAATAAATTAACTGACAAACTTAATTTAAACATTAATTTT